>CM066031.1:53877168-54122080 GCA_033557465.1 Ichthyophis bannanicus
TATCATTTGGTGGCCTTTTTCCAGATGTGATTTAGACCGTTTGAAGCTTTTTAACTACACTTATTACATATAAATGGTTTTTTTCCTTTCTTTTGCTGTGTATTATTTGATAGCCTTTTTAGATCCCGATGACTGCACCAAAACGTTTATTACAGTCAGTGGCATGTAAAAGGTTTTAATTCCGCTATGTATCATTTGATGAATTTTCCAGATGTGCTGAACCTATTGAAAACCCTATATTACACTCAGGGCATGTAAATGGTTTCTTTCCACGTGTGGTATCATTTTATATGGCCTTTTTTAGATCCGATGACTGACCAACAAAACATTTATTTACAGTTCCCGTGCATGCAAAAGATTTCATAGATTTCCGCTGTGTCATAATTTTATGAATTTTCAGATGTGATGACCTATTGAAACTTTTATTACATGCAGTACATGTAAAAGGCTTCTTTTGACTATGTATCATTTGATGCCTTCTCATATCTGATAACCAATTGAAACTTTTATTACATTCAGTACACGTAAAAGGTTTCTTTTTGCTGTGGATCATCTGGTGGGTTTTCAGTTTCAAACTGCACTTGAAGGTTTTACCACACTCAGAACATGTAAATTTTCTGTTTCTGCTGTGGATCATCTGATGATGTTTTAGAGACAATAACTGACAGAAACTTTTATTAGACGCAGTACATTTGAAGGTTTTCTTTCTGCTGTGGATTACTTGGTGGGTTTTCAGTTTTAACAACCTACTGAAGTTTTGACCACACGGAGTAGATGTGAAAGGTTTTTTTCCCACAGTGAATCATTTGATGGATTTTCAAATATGGCATACTCTTGGAGATTTTACAGCACTCAGCACATGTAAAAGGTTTCTTTCTACTGTGGATCAGTTGGTGAGTTTTCAGTTGTGACAGATAAATGAAGCTGCTATCACACTCAGGACAAGTGGAAATTTTCTCTCCAGATGTCTCCTTTGATGAATTTTCATTTCTGAAAGACCCGTAAATATTTTCTCAAATGCAGAAGATGACAAATTTCTCTTTCCTGTGTTTATTTTCTGGTTCTGTTTTATGACTGCTTGATATTGCAAGATTTCACATATTCTCTACTTTTTCCATTACTTTGGTGTTTAATTAGTGATTGCTTATGACAGAATCTTTTGTTAACTTCAATACACATAAATGGTTTTACTTCAGCATGAATTCTCTCATGTAATTTCAGATTTACCTTCTGTTTGAAACATTTTTCACATTGAGAGCAAGAAAAACATCTCTCTCTGGTGGGTTTTCTTTCTCTCCTTGGTGGGGTTTGGAGATAATTTGGTCGCTGTTACTATTTGGGAAGGTTCCCTCTACTCTCAGGTGTCTCTGGGGCTCAGGGATGTCTGTGAGTTCCCTGTCACTTCTCTCACACTCAGTGACTCCGTCTGGTGAGTCTCTTGCAGGGTCTCTTTGTTCCTTCTCAGATTCCAGCTGCTGATTTCCTTGTGTTGCTCCTCTCAGTCCCCCAGGAAATATTTTCAGGGACATTTCTTGAAATCTGTCCTCTTTCTACAAGATATTCTTTTTGATTTTTTCTTTCTCTTCTCTTCCTGGATGGTTTCAGTAACTGCTGATATGAACAAAAGATATTAAGCATGTATTAGTGAATATGAAATCTAATAATGATGAACAGAATTTTCTGGGCTCACACAATGACCACATAGCATCCGATGTTAGAAACTCTATGGAGTTGCTCGGGGGTTCCCCATACTTTTCATGTTCAGAGTCAAATTGGACATTTCAAATCACTGCGAGGCTAACCCAGCCATGTTTTGGAATGTGCCTTCCTCAGGGATATATCTTAAAAACACAAAAGGTAAGCATATATAAAAGACCACACTGAACATACATAAAATATCAAATATGAATTTTCTGTGCTTGCTTCATGCACTGTTGAAGTCAGCATTATATTGACTTTTCTTATTATGGTTATTGCTTAACATGTGGGTTCTCAGACCTCGATATGAGAACACGTTCTAGCTGATTTCTACTCTGCATATTGTTTTGCAATCTTTGTTGCAGGTAAATAGTATTATATACATCTTTATTCTCACTTATTTCACACATATTCACCTTGGGTACGATGCTTGCTTTTAACATCTCGCTATATTATTCATTTCTACTTGTTTTGATGGATATAGGTTTGAGGGTCCTTTTACTGAAGTGCGGTATGCAGTTTAGTGTGGGTTCTGGAGTGTGAAAAATGCATGCTGAAGCCTGCAATAACTGATAATGAGAGCCCCAACGCAGTGCTAGCAGTTTTTCTTTTTGTGCATTATGCGTTGGGGTGATAAAGGGGTGGATTAGGGGTGGAGAGTGGGCATGGTGAGCACTGCACAGTTAATGTAAGAATAAACACCATGTGTTAAGGGTGACTCTTACATATTTGCACAGTTTCTCTTAATTTCTCCTCAGTAGGTGGAGTTAAGTGCACTTTCAGTAATCGTGCATGCTGCCACACTGCATTAGGGGACCGTTCTGTGCAGTAATTGTGCATGCTGCCATGGTGTACTAGGGAACCGCTCTGTGCAGTAATTGTGTATGCCTCCATGGTCTGTTAAGGGACCTTTCTGTGCTCTAATTGTACATGCTGCCGGGGTGCATTAGGACACCATTCTGTGCAGTAATTATGCATGCTGCCGCAGTGTGTTGGGGACAGTTCTGTGCAGTAATTATGCATGCTGCAGCAGTGTGTTGGGGACAGTTCTGTGCAGTAATTATGCATGCTGCAGCAGTGTGTTAGGGACAGTTCAGTGCAGTAATTATGCATGTTGCCGCAGTGTGTTGGGGACAGTTCTGTGCAGTAGTTGTTCATGTTTGGGGACTGTTCTGTGCTGTAATTATGCATGCTGCCGCATTGTGTTAGGGGACCCTTCTGTGCAGTAGTTGTTCATGCTTGGGGAGTGTTCTGTGCTGTAATTATGCATGCTGCCGCGGTGTGTTAGGGACAGTTCTGTGCAGTAATTGTGCATGCTGCTGCGGTGTCTGTTATGTGCAGTAATTGTTCATGCTGCCGTGGTACATTAGGGAACTGTTTTGTGCTGTAAATATGTCTGCTGCCACAGTGTGTTGGGGACCGTTCTATGCTGTAATTGAGCATGCTGCTGTGGTGTGTTGGGGACAGTTCTGTGCAGTAATTATGCATGCTGCTGCAGTGTGTTGGGGACAGTTCTGTGCAGTAATTCTGCATGTTGCCGGCGTTGCCGCAGTGTGTTGGGGACAGTTCTGTGCAGTAGTTGTTCATGTTTGGGGACAGTTCTGTGCAGTAATTATGCATGCTGCAGCAGTGTGTTGGGGACAGTTCTGTGCAGTAATTATGCATGCTGCAGCAGTGTGTTGGGGACAGTTCTGTGCAGTAATTATGCATGCTGCAGCAGTGTGTTAGGGACAGTTCAGTGCAGTAATTATGCATGTAATTGTCCCCTAACACAATGCGGCAGCATGCATAATTACAGCACAGAACAGTCCCCAAACATGAACAACTACTGCACAGAACTGTCCCCAACACACTGCGGCAACATGCATAATTACTGCACTGAACTGTCCCTAACACACTGCTGCAGCATGCATAATTACTGCACAGAACTGTCCCCAACACACTGCTGCAGCATGCATAATTACTGCACAGAACTGTCCCCAACACACTGCGGCAGCATGCATAATTACTGCACAGAATGGTGTCCTAATGCACCCCGCAGCATCTAAAATAAATAAATAAATAACTAAAAAAATGTTGCCGCAGTGTGTTGGGGACAGTTCTGTGCAGTAGTTGTTCATGTTTGGGGACTGTTCTGTGCTGTAATTAAGCATGCTGCCGCATTGTGTTAGGGGACCCTTCTGTGCAGTAGTTTGTTCATGCTTGGGGACTGTTCTGTGCTGTAATTATGCATGCTGCCGCGGGTGTGTTAGGGACAGTTCTGTGCAGTAATTGTGCATGCTGCTGCGGTGTCTGTTATGTGCAGTAATTGTTCATGCTGCCGTGGTACATTAGGGAACTGTTTTGTGCTGTAAATATGTCTGCTGCCACAGTGTGTTGGGGACCGTTCTATGCTGTAATTGAGCATGCTGCTGTGGTGTGTTGGGGACAGTTCTGTGCAGTAATTGCTGGGAAGATGCTGACACACACCTCCAGCAGTTAGTGCACAGCAGTTGCAATTACCATGCTTTAGCTTTAGTGCCAAATGCTCATTGGTTGCAAAATCCTAGCACAGTTTAGTAAAGCAGCCCTTGGGTTTTTTGCAAGGCTAGTCATCTATAATTTTTTTTAAATATCTTGATTCATCCATATTTTATCTGAAACACACTTAAGGACCCTTTTACTAAATGCTGCTATACAGTTAACACATATTTTAGCATGGAGTAATTGGCTGCAGGGAGTGCTGATAAATGAGCATGCCAGGTACTGGCCACGAAAATGCAAGTTAACTGTCAATCACATGCTACTGCAGCAGGGCCAACTCAAGGTGTTGGAACACCATAAGCTAACATTCGCTTTAGAAATAATTAAAAATAATAATAGTAAAATAAGAAAACATAGATACCAAGAAGGAGAGTCAACATTTCATGAAAAAATAAAAGGAAAAAAAAAAACCCACAAAATTAGACATATAAATATATTTGACGCCAACTACAGAAATAATTGGTGCATAAGTGAGCAGTGCCCTCACTTGCTTTGCAGCTTGTTGTGCTGTGAGGGCTTGTGTGCATCAGTGATGCTGAGGGCTAAGCTATCGGTAGTTTAACTACTGGCAGGGTCTCCTAAGATGGACAGGTCTCAGCTGAGATGCCAGACCAAGACAAACCATCCATCTGGGTGGCAGCAGCAGAATGGGACAGTGTTGGTGGCGGAGGATCAAATTTCTGTGACAACGGCAACAAAGTAAATTTAAACAGCATGGAAGAAAGGCCTAGCAATCTATTTCTGTATCTTGCCATGAAAACCCAGTGGCTAGTCACAACAAAATAAATTGCACTATAGTGCTGGAAGATGAGACCCCCAGGTCAGAAGGCACTCAACTAGCTACTAGAGAGGAGCTGAAGACTTTTCAGAGTAAAGCCAGCATTTATGATGTGGTTGGATCAAAGCCCTCGGGACGTCTGACTGCTGATGCAGCTGCGTATGAAATGAGAGTCAGAAGCTGCAAAGATGTCTTACATTGGGACATGGAACGTACGAAGCATGAGCCAAAGGAAGTTGGAGGTGGTCATGAATGAAATGGAACGTGTACAACTTGATCTGCTGGGTGTCAGCGAACTGAAATGAACTGGCATTGGGCACTTTGCATTAGATGATCACATGGTCTACTATGCTGGAAATGAAAGATAAAGAAGAAATGGTGTTGCATTTATTATAAAAAAGAAACTTGCAAGAACTGTAATGAAATACAATGCAGTTAGTGAACGCTTAATCTCTATTCATCTACGAGGAATGGCTATCAACACAACTATAATTCAAGTATATGGCCCAACAACAGCTGCAGAAGAGGATGAAATTGATGAGGTCTATGAACAAGTACAAACTGAAATTGACAGAACATGTAAGCAGGATATCCTGATAGTCATGGGTGACTGGAACGCAAAGGTTGGCAACAAAGAAGAAGGCAAAATGGTTGGAAAATATGGACTTGCAACAGAAATGTAGCTGGAGAAAGACTGATAGAATTCTGCAAGACCAACGATCTAGTCATCTCAAACACCTTCTTCCAGCAACACAAGTGATGACTGTACACATGGACTTTACCAAATGGATTGTACAAAAATCAAATTGACTACATCTGTGGAAGTCAAAGATGGAAAAGATCTATAACATCAACAAAGACAAAACCTGGAGCTGACTGTGGTACAGATCACCAACTACTAGTATGCAAACTCAAGCTAAAGTTGAAAAACAGCAAGTCACTCATCAATGTAGCAAAATACGACCTTGAGTACATACCACTGGAATTTAAAGACTGCCTGCAAAATCGATTTGCTGCTTTAGATACAAATGACAGAGCTCCAGAAGAATTATGGAATGACATCAAGAAGGTTGTGTTGGAAGAAAGAGTGAAGTCTGTACAAAAGGTGAAAAAAGCAAAAACGGCCAAAATGGATGACAGAAGAAACTCTGAAAATTGTCCAGGAATGCAGAGAAGCTAAAGCCAGAGGAGAAAGAGAGGCAATTGCAGAACTCAGAGATTTCCAACATGCAGCAAGACAAGGAAAAGTACTACAATGATGCATGCAAGGAAATAGAAGTAGAAACTATTAGAGGAAGAACAATATCGGCTTTCCTAAAGCTACGAGAATTAAAGAAAAAAATTCCAACCTTGAATTAGAATGCTATAAGATGTTCAAGGTTCTATGTTAAATGATGCTGAGAAGATCAAGAAGAGGTGGAAAGAATATATGGAGTTTTTATATAATAAAGATCAAGTAGACAAACAGCCGTTTCAACCTGTACCTTATGATCCAGAACCATTGATGAAGAAAGAAGAAGTTGAAACAGCATTGAAAGCCTTATCAAAGAACAAAGCACCAGGCATTGATGGTATTCCCATAGAAGAATTACAGCCATCTGCTGCAGCTGTTACCATACTTACAAGACTGCCAGGAAATTTGAAAGACAACATCATGGCCAACTGACTGGAAAATATCTGTGTTTATACCAATACTAAAGAAAGGTGATCAAACTGACTGTGGAAATTTTACTGAAGATTATTCACAGAGACTACAACCATAACTGGAACAAGAACTACCTGAAGTGCAAGCAGGGTTCAGGAAAGGGCGAGGAACGAGAAACATCATTGCAGATATGAGATGGATCCTTGAAAAGACTAAATAATAGCAAAAAGATATCTGTTTGTGCTTTATTGACTACAGCAAGGCTTTTGACTGTGTAAACCATGAGAAACTCTGGGCCACATTAAGAAGCATGGGTATACCAGAACACCTGATCGTTCTCTTGCACATTCTGTACATTGATCAAGATGTAACAATTCGAACAGAACAAGGAGAAACAGAATGGTTTAAAATCAGCAAAGGTGTACAACAAGGCTGCATACCTTCCCCCTACCTGTTTAATTTATATGTAGAACAAATCATCATAGAAGCAGGATTGTATGAAGACAACAGAGGTATGATGAAGATTGGTGGAAGACTCATCAACAACCTTCACTATGCTGATGATACCACATTACTAGCTGAAAATGAAGATGATCTGAAGCATTTGCTTCTCACGATCAAGGAAGATAGTCTTAAAATGGGCCTGCACCTTAATGTAAAGAAGACAACGATCATGACAAGTGGAAAAATCAATAAGTTCATCATTGATGGAGAAGAAATTGATATCATGGACAACTTTAATCTACTTGGATCAACTATCAATAAAGATGCAACAAGCAGTCAAGAAATCCGATGATGCATTGGACAGTGAAAAAGATAGACAGGAAGAAAATCGATGCCTTTAAATTATGGTGTTGGCGGTGAATACTGCGTATACCATGGACTGCTTGAAGAACAAACCAGTCAGTACTAGAGGAGATCAAACCTAAGCTTTCTTTAGAAGCACAGATGACAAGACTTCGACTTTCATACTTTGGACACATCATGCAAAGAGAGAGATCATTAGAGAAAGACATCATGTTTGGCAAGATAGAAGGTCAACGCAAAAGAGGAAGGCCAGCAATGAGATGTATTGATACATTAATAGCAGCTACGGGTGCCAGTCTCTCAACAATGAGCCACTTGAATGAAGTCCAAACACATTTTAGGACAACTATCCAGAGGGTCGACATGAGTTGACACCGACTCGACGGCACTTAACAACAACAAGTGAGCCTTGAACTGGTGGTAAGGTGCATATCCGGAGAAGCATACTTACAATTGTAATGACAATCAATGGGTTATGATAAAATAAGCTTAAAATCTTAAAAAGGATATAAAATTTTTTTACACTAGGGGGTCATTTTAAAAGGCTTAGTCGCGATTTAGGATGTCTGAGGATGTGCACATGGCTGTCATAATTATGGAGACATCTCTGAAGCTTTTCCACAAATGACATTTACAGACATCTCTGGTGCAGGGACATCCAAGCAGGCAAGGTGGTATGATGTGGGCATGTCTGGGGAGGGGCAATAGACTTACATGTCTCTGTTCGATTTCAGCAATGACGGGGATGTCTGCAGGCATATCTACATTAAGTCCTGCTGCAGGCACGAATAGGCATCAGAAAAATGCTTCTTTTGGCCTTAAAACATCCAGAGTGTAGAGTTAAGTGACTAGTCTTTGATCACAAAGACCCCCACTGGGATTCGAACCCTGGCCACCCTGCTCCCAACCCACTACTTTAACCATCATACTATTAGATGTCCATATTCTGAGATGTTATTCTGAGGATGTCTATGTAGACGTCTCTATAAACATCCATATCAGGCATGTTTCTTTTTTGAAATTGTCTTTTTATTCATTTACAATAATAACCACATACAACCCCTTTGCCCCTAACCCCCAGAGATATTGGTTTCAATACTCATATAACATCAGGCTATTTACATCAGTTCAGCAACATTTCCCTCTAGAATTGCCTCTCCCCTTATTTCTTCCCCCTCCCCTCCCCATCCTCCTATTCCCGTCCCATTCCCCACCCTCGTAGCCCACTTCCCCATTACTCTTCTCCGCCCCTCTACTTTCTGGGGTTCCTCTGATCCCACTCAGAACCATTAATGCAACAAAGCAATACTTTAGAAGCGCTCTTAATAGCGATAACCTGTATTACATCCTTAAGTGTGCCGGCTTCCACTCTTGGTACCAGTGCCATACTTTTGTAAAGGACTCCAGCTTGTGATGCTTATTTGCCATAATCTCACACATTCTGTATATAAAATCCAATTGCTTGAGTTATATGTCTTGTGGGCAACTCGGGGCGCTTCCACCACACCGCAATCTCCATTCTCACTGCTATCACACAGAAACCCAGAAATTTGCCCCTTTCCCCCCTCCCATCCCTCCTGCGCTTCATTCAACAGCACTTGCTCAGGCATCAATTGCACTGGGACCCCTGTTATCTCTTTATATAGACACGTAAGCTTTCCCCAGAGCTGCTGTGCATTGGGGCAGTCCCACAACATGTGTTTCAGGTCCCCCACCATCCCACACCCTTTCCAGCATTCAGCTCCATACTTTTGTTTATGGCATGTAATTACTAGGGGTCCAATACATTCTCAAGCACACCTTCAAACTATTTTCCAGCAGTATGGTCCCCGGTGCTAAGGATCTAGAGGTAAAAAAAACAGAAGAGACGGTCCCAACTAAAAAGTAAAGCTATTCATCAAATCAATACTCATCGAAGCTTCTAACAAAAGGGGGTAAGGGCCAGTATTACTGGTCCAAAACGTGGCATGTCGTAACTACTGGACAGTGATCCAACACAGTTTATTTGATTACAGACAATGTGGTTATAAGATAAGTGGCATCTTACTTTGTGTATTATATATCACTTTAATAAGCACTTTTTTCACATTTAAATATTATTTTCCAAATTGAAAGGGAGCAACTACGGCGAGGTGGTAAATGTTTCCTTACCTCCTTTTGTTGGAAGCTCCGACAAATACTGATTTGATGAAAAGGTTCTAGTGGTAGCATAGATAGTCTCCCATCGGGACCTCTCCCACTTCCCCAGTATTTCCCTCTCCCAACGTTGAATGTGGAGAGGAGCATTCGCATCCTCACCCTGCCAGCAAGCACCGATGCAGAACTGCCAGAAGACCCCTCCATTTCCCCTCTTTCCCCATCAGCAATTCGAAGGGAGTTAGCTCTTGCCCTAAGTCTTGTTGAACTCTCCTTTGCCCTAAATAGTGACAAAGCTGAATACGCATATTGGTCTCCAACCCCCAAGCCATATTTATTTATTTGGCTAAGTTTATATACCACTTTTTGCAATAGTCAAAGAGGTTTACAGAGAACTGGAAATTATACAAGCAACATTTACATTATAATAGGTAACTATGTACAGTAAACAAGGGGTGGATTAACTAACTATGTACAGATTGATGATCTATCTATGTATTCTTGTAGTGCATGTTGACTATGTACAGTAGTGGCCAAAAAATTAAGGCAGAGTCCAAAATATCAGAATTTTATTAGAAAAGTACGTGGTGTTGTCACTTTCATGGTCAAAAGCTTTAAGAACCAAAGATATAATATAAAGTGTCATTTTCAAAGTTTTATTCAGGAAACGATATATGTGTCAATATTTGATAGGGTGTCCATGATTTTTCAGCACAGCCTGGATTCTTGTAGGCATACTGTTAACTAGCGTTTTACAGTATGCCGGAGTGATTTCGTTGACCCATACATGCTTGAGTATGTCCTTTAAATCTGCTTCTGAAGTTGGACGGTGTGCTGCCACCGTTTTCTTCATAAGATTCCAACAGTTTTCAATTACATTGAGATCTGGAGAGTTTGATGGCCAACTTGGTAGCAGTTCGATCTTGTTGTCCACGAACCATTTTTTGACTGTTTTTGCAGTGTGGCACAGTGCTGAGTCCTGCTGAAATATAGCTGTGCCAGAAACATTCATGTGTATTTTAACTTTACTATTCAGCACGGATATGTATTTTTCAGCATTTACTCTTTCACTTTTCTCAAAAATGTGCAGGCCACATCGTCCATTCGCCGAGATAAACACCCACCATCGGTCATGGCATGGGGTGGTAACAGTCTTCATCGTGTACTTCGGATTTAGTTTCTCGCCTGCTGGTCGACAGGCATAGTTGTAACCACTCCCACGTACTTGTTGAAATGTACTTTCACCTGTGAACATTACCCTCTTCCACCATTCAGCAGATTTGTCTTTCATCTTGCTACAAAACTGTATGCGGGCAGCAATTTGTTTCCTGGTCATCATAGGCTTCTTGGCAGATCTTCTGGCCAAGAGTCTGAATTCATCCACAAGCCGTCATTGGACAGATCTGGCACTTATCTTTATTCCTCGATCATTAGCTAACAGAGCCAAACGTTGAGATGAAGTATGTGGACTAGATGTAATAATGCTTTTGAGGAATCGGTCATCTCGTCCAGTAGTTATCCGTCTGCGCCCACATTTCGAACGACGTGTACGGCCACCTGATTTCAGAACATTCTGAACTGCACACCTTGATATATGCAAATGTTTTGCAATAGCACATTGCGAATATCCTTCAGCATGGAGTGTGACAACTTGTCCCTTTACAAAGTCATTAATATCGCACTTTCTACCCATCTTGATTGTATATTTCACATGTAACTTTCAATCTTTTCCTAGTTGTAAAAATTCAAAACTTCATCCAAGAAACTTATTAGAGTGTAAGTAAACTAAAATGGATGCCAGACCCTTCTCCCTCATCCTTTGTCCCACCTCACTCTTGTCTTCTTCCTTTACTGTCACATTGTAACTTCCTTTCACTTTCTGGCCTCGTGCCACTCTGTCTTTGGAATTTTGTTACCATTGTAAACCGCCCTGCTTACCACTGAAGGGCGGTCAAGCAAATAAATAAAGATAAAGATAAAGATGGTGTGACTAATCGCCATGCTGATTAAATAAGTTAGCATGTGTGACATCTCCACAGTACATTATTTAACAATAAATTGTAGAAAAAGATATCTGCCTTAATTTTTTGGCCACTACTGTATGTGTTTGAGAACTGTCTACATATTCTTGTAATGTTGGGTTTTAGGGACCGATTAGGAATGGTGTTCAGTTGTTGGGGTATTGGGGGGGAGGAGTCAAAGTGGAGGGTAAAGAAGTGAATCTTGAGGAGTCTGCAGAAAGTTGGGAGATCTGTGGTGTCTCTTATATTGGCTGAGAGGGAGTTTCAGGTAGTTGGGGTATAAAATTTGAAGGCTCTGGCATGAGCCTGTTCGGTACTCTTTATTATAGCTTGGGGGGTGATCTGTGTATTCATGATGGAGGTTCTCCGTGATCTGTTTGATTGTTGTGACGTAATAAGGGAGCGGAGGTGGGTGAATGACTGATGGTATAGGGCTTTGTAAGTCATTAGCAGGGCTTTGTAGAGTATTCTGCTTTGCAGGGGGAGCCAGTGGAGGAGTCTGAGGATGGGAGTGATGTATTCGTACCTGGATGTGTCTGTAATAGTTCTTGCGGCTGTATGAATAGCCGTTTGAAGGGGTTGAAGCGTTGATTTTGGGAGTCCGTGATATACTGAGTTGCAGTAGTCAGCATGGGGTGTTGTGAGGGCTTGAAGGGCTGAGTGGAAGTCTGATGGGGTGAGGAGAGGACGGAGGTGCTGTAGCATGCAGGTTTTGTAATAAATTGCTCTTGTTGAATTCGCAATTTGAGACATCAATGTGAGGTAGCTGTCAAGAGTGATTCCCAGGTATTTTACTTCTGGTTTGATTTGAATTTTGGTGCTGTTGAGGGTGATGGAGGTGGCGGGGGGAGGGGGGCTTCTGTTTTCTGCAGGTTTATGGATAGGTGATTTTCGGATAGCCATTGTGAGGCATCAGAGAAGCACTGTTGGAGTTCGTGGCATGATGGGTTATTGAGGTTGAGTGTTGTGTAGAGCATAATGTCATCTGCGTAAATGTGGTAGTTGATGTTGTGTGTTTGGATGATGTTCCAGAGGGGTTGCAGGTAGATGTTGAAGAGGAGAGCAGAAAGAGTGGAATCTTGAGGGACACCTTGGGTTTGAGTGTATGGTGTTGATGATAGTGACCCAATTCTTATTAGCTGAATTCTGTTGTGGTGGTATTTTTCGAACCATCTTAATACGGTGCCCTGTTTTCCGATTGACTGGAGGCACTGTAGAAGAGTATTGTGGTTGATGGTGTCGAAGGCAGCAGAAATGTCAAGGAACACCATGATGAATTCTTGGTGGATGTTCTAAGTTCCCTTTATGAGGTTGTTGAGAAGCGAGGTTAGAAGAGTTTCCACTCCGTGCTAAGATCAGAAGTCATGCTGTTGGGGGTCGAGTGGGGCATGTGTGTCAAGGTGATCCTGTAGCTGGATTTGGACTGTTTTATCTATTATTTTGGATAAGAACGGTAGGCTTGCAATAGGTCTTTAGGAGGATGGATCTGAGGGGTCAAGTTGGGGCTTTTTAAGGAGAGGGCAAATTGAGGAGGTTTTTAGGCTGGTTGATAGGTAGCCATGTAGCAGTGAGCATTGGGTAAGTTTAGCTAGGAAATGTGCGAGGTTGGGTAAGGTGGCTTTGATCCAGCTGACTGGGCAGGGGTTGAGGGGGAAGTGGTGGTGTTAAGTGATAAGATGATGTTTTGGATGTTTTCAGGTGAGGTTGTTTCAAATGTGGCTTGGTAAGTGATAGGGATGAGTAAAATTGAGCTGACAATTGAGGGTGGTGAGTCTCTAGAGAAGTAGTCTGCCAGCTGTTGAGGAGTGATGGGGCAGTTTGTTGCACTGTTGATGGGTGTAGAAGTGAGTTCTTTTAAATGGGGGTGAATAGTTCTCATGGGCGGTTGAGGGATCTTTATATTAGTTTTGTATGGTAGCTTTGTTTTGCGAAGTTGGTAGCTCAGTTGTACGCTCTTAGGAGGGTCATGTACTGAGTTTGATCTGTGGGTATTTGTAATTCTCTCCATCTGTGTTCTTGTTTCCTTAGTTGGATTTGAGCTTGTGGAGGTAGGGGGTGTACCGTGGAGTCCGTTTATGACAGGGTTGTGAGGATGGTAGAGAGGCGGCTTCGCTGAGGAGTTCATTCCAGGTGTTGATAGCAGAGTTGAGGTCTTGGGGTTTTATAGTGGTGATTGGGGAGATGTGGGTGTGGAAGGAGTCTTTGTGGAATTCTCTGAAATGGTTCCCATGTGGGTTGGGAATTGTGGACTTGCAGAGGCTGTTGAGGTGCAGATGAAAGGTTACTATCTTGTGGTCTGACCGGGGTACTGGGATGGTTTGGACTGTAAGTGGGGAGGCAATGTGGGTGGGATTGTTACTGGTGAAGATGAGGTCCAGTGTGTTGCCCTTTGCAGTGGGTGGGGGACTTCACTATTTGTGAGAGGTTCATTGCCGTCATTGCTTCCATGAAGGCAGTCGACTGTTTGATTGGGGCTGATTGGAGGTTGAGGTCTCCTAAAAGGATGAGACCCTTGTGCTTCATGTTGTTCTCGAGGGTTGCATGAATCAGCATGGAGAGGTCACTAGCTGGTGCTGACGGGGAGCGGTAGACAAGGCAGATGGTGAGTTGTTTGTAATGGTGAGAGTGTCGAGAGTAGTGATGGATTCAGCAGTTTTCATGGTAAGATTTAGGTCAGATTTGGCGAGGACGAGGACGCTGCCTCCTTTTTTATGAGTGTGTGGGGAGTGGAAAAGACTGAAGTTTGGAGGTCAAATTTGATTTAAGAATATTGTGTCAGTTTCTGTGAGCCATGAATCCATGATGCAGAGAAAATCAAAGTTGTACGTGAAGATGAGGTCTCTTAAGCATAGTTACATAAGAACATAAGATATGCCATACTGGGTCAGAGCAAGGTCCATCAAGCCCAGTATCCTGTTTCCAACAGTGGCCAATCTAGGTCATATGTACCTAGCAGTTTCCCCAAAAGACACAGGTTCCGCAATGCTTGTACTGGGTCAAGCATTGATATCCTGGGTCCCTTCTTAATAATGGTTTATGGACCTTTCCTCCAGGAACTTGTCCAAAACCTTTTTAAACCTAGCTACACTAACAGCCTTTACTACATCCTCCGGTAACAAATTCCAGAGTTTGATTACACGTTGAGTGAAAAAATATTTTCTTTTATTAGTCTTAAATAGTTTACCTTGTAGCTTCATTGCATGTCCCCTAGTCTTTCTATATTCTGATAGCGTAAACAATCGATCTATGTTTACCCGTTCCATTCCGTTCATTAATTTATAAACTTCTATCATATCTCCCCTCAGCCGTCTCTTTTCCAGATTAAAGAGCCCTAACCTTTTTAGCCTTTCTTCATAGGAGTATCCTTCCATCCCCTTTATCATTTTGGTGGCTCTTCTCTGAACCTTTTCTAATAACGCTATATCCTTTTTAAGATACTGCGACCAGAATTGCACACAATATTCAAGGTGTGGTCTCACCATGGAACGATATAGAGGCATTATAATATCTTTTGTTTTATTTTCCATTCCTTTCCTTATGATACCTAGCATTCTATTTGCTCTCTTGGCTGCCGCTGCACACTGTGCCGAGGGTTTTAACATGCTATCCACAATGACGCCTAAATCCTTTTCGTGGGTGGTGGTTCCTAATGTGGAACCTTGCATCGTGTAATCATAGTTTGGGTTGTTCTTCCCTAGGTGCATAACTTTGCACTTGTCCACATTCAATTTCATCTGCCATTTTGATGCCCAGTCTTCCAATTTATCAAGACCCTCTTGCAATTTTCCACAATCCTCTTGGGTTTTAACAACTTTAAATAGTTTTGTGTCATCTGCAAATTTGATAACCTCACTCGTTATTCCACTTTCCAGGTCATTTATGAATATGTCAAAAAGCAGCGGACCCAGCACAGATCCCTGGGGTACACCACTATTCACCTTTCTCCATTGGGAAAATTGGCCATTTAGCCCTACCCTCTGCTTTCTATCTTTTAAACCAGTTCCTGATCCACAGTAGTACACTGCCTCCTATCCCATGACACTTTAGTTTTGCCAAAAGTCTCCGATGAGGGACCTTGTCAAAGGCTTTCTGAAAGTCCAGATACACTATATCAACCGACTCACCTTTGTCCACCTGTTTATTCACATTTTCAAAAAAATATAACAGATTAGTAAGACAAGATCTTCCTTGTCTAAAGCCATGTTGGCTGTCTCCCATTAGGCCATGACTATCTACATGCTGAGTAATTTTATTCTTTGAGGGTTTCTACCATTTTTCCCGGTACTGACGTGAGGCTCACCGGTCTGTAGTTTCCCGGATCATCCCTGGAACCCTTTTTAAAAATTGGTGTTACATTGGCAATCCTTCCGTCTTCAGGTATTAGAGATGATTTTAATGATAGTTCACAGATGACTAAAAGCAGGTCTGAAATCTCATATTTCAGTTCTTTCAACACCCTTGGATGTATACCATCCGGCCCAGGTGATTTGCTACTCTTCAGTTTATCTAATAGCTGTAATACATCTTCCCGATGTATCGATATTTCCTTCAATTCTTCCGCACCTTTAAATACCACTTCAGTCATGGGTAACATCCCTACATCTTCTTCAGTAAAGACCAAAGCAAAGAATTCATTCAGTCTCTCCGCTATCGCCTTGTCGCCTCTTAGTGCCCCTTTAACTCCTCTATCATCTAATGGACCAACTGACTCTCTCACAGGTTTTTTGCTACGAATATACTTGAAAAAAAATCTTTATTTTGCGTTTTTGCTCCGCAGCAAGCTTCTTCTCAAATTCTCCCTTTGCCTGCTTTATCAATGCCTTGCATTTGACTTACCAGTGCTTGTGCTGTTTCCAGGTTTCGTCGCTTGGCTCTTTTTTCCATTTCCTGAAAGATGCTTTTTTGGCAACAACAGTCTCTCTGACCTCCCCTTTAAACCATACTGGCAGTTTTTTGGACTTCCTTCCACTTTTCTTAAAGCGTGGAATACAGCTGGTCTGGGCTTCCAAGATAGTATTTTTCAGCAACACTCAAGCTTGATGTAAGTCTTTAACCTTTGCAACTGCTCCTTTTAGATTTTTCTTAACTATTTTCCTCATTTTATCATAGTTTCCCTTTTGAAAGTTAAAAGTTAGTACTGTGGATTTCCTTACTATCCCTCCTCCACTAATTAAATCAAAGGCAATCATGTTATGATTACTATTGCCAAGTGGCCCCAACACCCTTATCTCTTGCACTAGATCTGGTATTCCACTAAGGACTAGGTCTAATATGGCTTCCCCTCTGGTCGGGCAGGATAAGAGGTCACTAGCACTTTATTAATGAACAACCCCAACGCGTTTCGGCAGGTGCCTTCATCAGGGGGCTAAAGGACTGCAAAACCAAATAAAAACATATAATAAAACAACATTAAATACATAATAAAATAATAAATATAATGATTATAATGAACATACACAATGATGAATTTAACCATCCATATATAACCACAAGTAAAATATACTTACACGTTGTACTTCTAGTCATGCATATAAACAAAGCGCATAAACAATGTGTGACCAATAGTACACTAGAAATAGCTGTATTATTATTATTATTTTTTTATTTTCTCTTGGTGTTTTGTTGATGTTAATGTTATGATTTATTTATATATATTTTCAAAGCATGGTGTTTCTGGTCTGGGTCTCCCATTTTCCTCCATTTTTTAATGTGCAATTGTATGTAGTTTTGTATTTTAACGCGTTTATTGTTTTTTTCAGCTATTTCTAGTGTACTATTGGTCACACATTGTTTATGCGCTTTCTTTATATGCATGACTAGAAGTACAACGTGTAAGTATATTTTACTTGTGGTTATATATGGATGGTTAAATTCATCATTGTGTATGTTCATTATAATCATTATATTTATTATTTTATTATGTATTTAATGTTGTTTTATTATATGTTTTTATTTGGTTTTGCAGTCCTTTAGCCCCCTGATGAAGGCACCTGCCGAAACGCGTTGGGGTTGTTCATTAATAAAGTGCTAGTGACCTCTTATCCTGCTCGCTCTTTTGTTTGTCTTGGACTCTCTGCGAGGTTGGTGCTCTCTTTTTGTGTCTTTGGTTTCATCTGAGCATGTTCTCCCCGTGGAAAGACGTTTTAAGTTTCCAAGAAAATGATTTGAAAAACATGTTACCGGAAGACCCCTTCTTCAACGAAGATGAGGGTTCTCCAAATATTGAAGAGGAATGGGGAGAAGCGGTCCAGCTCACACAGCAACTGATTCGTGAGGACATGCATGCTGCCTCACTCCTCGAATATTGCCGCAAAAAGATCATCCCTAGAGGGCTCCGTGTCCAAAAGGCTCCGGGGATGTTTAAAGACGATGAGGAGTTTAAGGCCAATTGGATTAAAATAATGAACAAGTGCTCTTTGGATCTGATGATTCTTTTAATTAACACTTCGAAACGTAAATCCGCTGCTTTAAAAGTTAAGGTTGATGAGAAGGTTATTTTTTTAAAAGACAATGATCACAAGTTTGATAAAATGAAGAATAATTTTGATAGAAATTCTTTGGAGTACAGTAAGATTGTTAAAGATAGAAAGCTGAATAAATTTAAACGCGATGATAGTGACTATAAAAATGGTACAGTGTACTATTGGATTAATGGGAAACCCAGACCACGCATCACCTCACATAGGTGGGATGCGGACTCACCCAGACCAGGACCCAGTACCCATAATACTAAATCTGGTAAAAGTAAAGCTAAGACCAGACTTTTTTCTCCTGATCCTTTTTTGGAACATGCTAATAAAAGAAGTCGCAGTCATGTTGATGACAACATAGATCAGGACTCTTCGGCTCCCCTGTTTCCCTCTGCTGGTACCTCCCAGCATCCATCGGGTTTTTCAATGGATTCCCTTTGGAAGGGGGGAGGCAAGAAGTGGGTCCCGCCACACAACCAAGTGAAATCACCATATCACCAATACAAAACTTGGGAGGCACGGCCCACTTCACTCCCCAGAGGCAGAGGGGCCGAGGGAGAGGACAGAGATTCCTAGATTAACCACTAATAGTGGTATTTTCAATTTGTCTGATTGTGTCCTAAGCAATGTCCAGGTTGAAGTTTTGGAGAAAGGTCTTTCGTTCGTACCTTTTGCGAGACATGACCGTTTTACCACCCGGGTAGAGCTTTTTAAATTTTTCAGAAAATTAAAGATTATAGATTTCTTCTCTAATCAAAGTGGTACTCCAGCGGACAATTCTGTTCTCCGTAAGCCCTCTACCTGGGTACCACCCAATAATACGAATGCGATAATAGATGCCTTTGAACAAGTGGTGTTGTCCCAGGTAGAAGCACTTTATAAAAAGAAGGGTCGGTCATTCCACAATCTCACGTCTATCCAGACAGCAGCTCTCCGTGAACTACAGAACAATCTGTCCATTATTATAAAACCGGCCGATAAAGGCGGGGCTTTAGTTATTCTTAATAAAACAGACTATATTCAGGAAATATTACGTCAAGTTAACGATATTGTTTTTTACAAAAAGATTTTTGACGATCCTACAGCCAACCTTAAGCATAGAGTCGATACTCTTATTTTTCTTGGACAACAAGCAGGCTATTTGACTCCGAATGAGATTAGTTTTCTTACTGTTCAACATCTGGTCATACCCACCATCTATGTTCTGCCTAAAATCCATAAGTCTCTCCGTAATCCCCCTGGAAGACCTATCATATCGGCCATTGGGTCCTTGTTAAAATCTTTGTCCAAGTTTTTAGACTTTTTTCTCCGTCCGTTTGTTCCAAAAATTCCATCTTATGTACGTGATTCCACACACGTCATTAACATTTTGCGGGATTTTACAAACTATCACGATGGATTAATTTTGGCAACGCTGGATATCAATTCGCTCTATACTAATATTCCACAAGCAGATGCTCTGGAAGTTATTGTGAATACCCTTATTCAGCGAGAACTGCCAGTACGCATTCCTACTAGTTTTTTGACCCAGATGGCAGCCATTGCGATGTGTGAGAATTTTTTCTGCTTTCAAGGTATTTTTTACAAGCAAATTAAGGGCGTGGCGATGGGGTCGTCCATGGCGCCAGACGTCGCGAAATTGTATGTGGCTAATTTTGAGAGCAAGTTTCTTCAGTTCCTTCCTTTTAAGAAATATATTAAGTTATGGCTACACTACATAGATGATGTTCTCCTCATTTGGGATGGTGCTGAGGATATTTTACAGGCTTTTTTTCAGTTGTTGAACTCTAAAGACGAGCACCTACAATTTGAAGGTTCTTTTAGCTCTACGCAAATTTCGTATCTTGATATTAATATTAAAATAGGTAAGAATGGTTTTGAGACAGATCTCTTTCGAAAACCTACGGATCGGAATTCTCTGTTACGATATGATAGTTTTCATAATAAGTCCCTAAAGACCAATTTACCCTATGGGCAGTTTTACGTGTCAAGCGGTTATGCACTTCAGTTCAGGATTTTGAGCGCCATTCTGCCAATATGGTTGAAAGGTTTAAAGATAGGGGCTATCCGGCACATGTTATTCAAACTGCATATAGTAGGGCTAAATCTTCCAATAGAAATGATCTATTGCAGAAGAAAACATTGCCCAAAGAAGACCAGGTAGTATGTGCCCTTACCTTTTCCTCATTTTCTAAAGATATATCTCACATATTGAGACGAGAATGGCACCTTCTCTCTTCCCTTCCAGGTATGACACGCAAGTCCTTGTTGGTTGCATATAAAAGAAACCGCAATATCAGGAACATTTTAGTTCCATCGGCCCTTGCAAAACCCAAACCAATGGTCAGAGTTAAGGGGCACTTCACATGCGGACGGTGTTCAGTCTGTTTAAATAGTTTGTCCATTAAAGATTTCTTTGTACACCCCATTACTGCTCAAAAATTTTTCTTGAATCATTTTTCCAACTGCACCACGAGTAATGTGATATATGTAGTAACATGTCCTTGCAAGCTTTTGTATGTTGGAAAGACCACTCGTCCTATTAAAATGCGCATTATTGAACACAAAAGTTGTTTGAACAGACGGGTGGAAGAAAAACCTTTAGTGCAGCACTGGATTACCAAAGGCCATTTGGTCTCTGATCTTAAGTTTTTTGTTCTTAAGGTGGTACATCCACATTGGCGAGGAGGTAATGTGGACCAGATTCTCCTTAGGTTGGAGCAACGATATATTTATGAGCTACAGTCGCTTGAACCATTAGGTCTTAATCAGGAGTTTAATTTGTCTGTTTTTTTATGAACAGTTTCTATTTTATTCAATATTCAAAGACAATTTTTGTAATTTGGTATTTTAGTCTTTCTAGGTGTCCCCCTCCCCTTTCCCTCCCCTTCCCTCCTCTCTCCCCCCTTTTCCCTCCCCTTCCCCCTCCCCTTCCTCCCCCTCCCCTCCCCTTCCTTCCCTTCCCCCTCCCTCCCCTCCCTCCCCTCTTCCCCCTTCCTTCCCCCCCTCCCCCGCCTCCCCCCTTCCCCCCCTTTTTTCACCATTGGTTTTTATTGGTATACGTGGTTTATGATTTTTTTAAATAAATATTTTTTAGTTATTTAATATTTTTTATTATATATTATATATTATACATTATTTATATTTATATTTAATTTTTATGATTTGTTTTTATTAATAGGATTTTATTTTGTCTCTTCGTTATTAGTAAGACATTCTGTACAGGTGTTTGTAGTGGTATTGTTTGCTTTTATGTTTTCACCCGCATTTAGTTCTATGGCTGCACATGGTTCGGTTTTAATTCATAACGTTAGCAACGTTCACAAAACAATAGAAATTGACACATTCCGGTAGTTTTTAGTTATTTTCAGTTTCTGTAATACATATGCATTCATGCAGCAATGGGTGTGTGATTTCTTCAAAACGCGTCAATTTTTAGGTTTATTGAGTACCCATGCCAATCTTTAGCTATTTTTAACATTATATCTTTGTTATCACCTGTTTTTTTATGTTATCTCATGCATATGCATTTATGCAGAATTGGGTCTTGTGATTGCTTTAAAACGCGCCAAAATCCAGCGCATCGATCTAATGGCTGCTCAGTTCCTTATGCCGGTCTGAAGGTTTGTGTCTCTTTATGTAAGGTCTTTATTCCCCTTTTTAAGTTGCTACCACAATGTTTTTTAGTTCATTTTTTGAGCGCAGTTCGGTATGAGTGAGTCAGATATGGTTTAGATTTTTCTACAAATTGTTTGTGCATATATGCTGTATTCTTTACTCCCTTCTGTATTTACCCAATGCACTCACATCGGGCTTCAATCGCTTGCCTCGATTTCGGCTCTGTATTTCCTTTTTCCAATACGGTGGAATTCTTCATTAGGTTAGCATGGCATAACGCTTTATTTTTTATTTTTTACTCAACAGCTGGTCAATTGTTGTGGGCCGTTCTGCCTGTATGCAGGATATGTCACTTTTGTCTCCCTTTTAAATGCACCGAATTCGATGGTTTTTTAAGGTTTCTCCTTCCTCATTTAATAACGGACTGAATTCAACGGTTTCTTAATACTCCCTTCCCTCTTCCCTTTTTTTAAATATTGAAATACCATGTTTCTTGATTTCATTTTTGTATGAGCATTTCTTGGCCACCTTTTTTCATATCCTCTGTGTTTAGCAGTTGGAAATAGGTTCACTATGTTTTTAAAGGTTAGATAAGTAGGTTGGTTGTTTAAACATCTATTCAAATATAGTCTGATTTTCTATGCTCATATTGAGTTCCCCTTTGTTTTAAAAAAATTTTTTTTAACAATACTGTGGGCCTTTCATGTTCATGCTTAAGGTACGAGCGTCCCTCTCTCCCACTTGGATTAATAAAAGTTTACCAATGGTAGTTATGAAGAACTTTATATATATATTTTTTATATATATTTCATTATCTATATTCTATTCTCAGTATGTGATTATTTGTTCTTCATCTTTAGTTTGATGCATTGTTATATTTTATGCAATAAATATTTATTATTTAGATGTTTTTATATCTAGTTATTATTATTAATCAATTATAATTTTATTCTTATTGATGTATTCAAACAATTGGTTTGTAATTTTATTATGCATTTTTATATTTATATATTTATCCATTTATTTTATATTTATTATTATTATCATTATTATTATTTTTTTTTTATTTTCTCTTGGTGTTTTGTTGATGTTAATGTTATGATTTATTTATATATATTTTCAAAGCATGGTGTTTCTGGTCTGGGTCTCCCATTTTCCTCCATTTTTTAATGTGCAATTGTATGTAGTTTTGTATTTTAACGCGTTTATTGTTTTTTTCAGCTATTTCTAGTGTACTATTGGTCACACATTGTTTATGCGCTTTCTTTATATGCATGACTAGAAGTACAACGTGTAAGTATATTTTACTTGTGGTTATATATGGATGGTTAAATTCATCATTGTGTATGTTCATTATAATCATTATATTTATTATTTTATTATGTATTTAATGTTGTTTTATTATATGTTTTTATTTGGTTTTGCAGTCCTTTAGCCCCATGATGAAGGCACCTGCCGAAACGCGTTGGGGTTGTTCATTAATAAAGTGCTAGTGACCTCTTATCCTGCTCGCTCTTTTGTTTGTCTTGGACTCTCTGCGAGGTTGGTGCTCTCTTTTTGTGTCTTCCCCTCTGGTCGGTTCATGAACCAGCTGTTCCAAGAAACAGTCATTTATTTCATCTAGGAACTTTATCTCCCTAGCATGTCCTGCCGTGACACTGACCCAGTCGATACCGGGGTAATTGAAATCACCCATTATTATTACTGTGCTGTAACTTTTGTTAGCTTACTTGATTTCTTTGAGCATTTCATCATCCATTTGTTCATTCTGGCCAGGCGGTCGATAGTACACCCCCTCTGCCATCGCCTTCCCCTTTTTACATGGAATTTCAATCCATAGAGATTCTACAGCAAATTTTGTTTCCTGCAAAACTTTAATCCTTTCTGACTCAATGCCCTCTCTAACATAGAGCGCAACCCCTCCACCAATTTGATCAGCTCTATCATACGATATAGTTTGCACCCAGGTATCACAGTGTCTCACTGGTTGTCCTTCCATCATGTCTCTGATATTCCAATCATATCTAACCTCTCATTTAGTGCTATATATTCTAACTCTCCCATCTTATTTTTTAGACTTCTAGCATTTGCATACAAGCATTTTAGAGACTGTATTTTATTCATATTAATTTGGCTATTGGTAGACATGGGTAATTTGGGATCTTTAAGCTCTGTCTGCTCCATACTCGAGGGCATTTGGGCTACTTTACTCTTTTTTGGAACCTCTCTGCTTTTGGTAGTATCCTTCAAGGATACATTCTTCCGAACCATCCGCTCTTGGGCGACTGTCGGCTTTCCCCTATTATCTAGTTTAAAAGCAGCTCTATCTCCTTTTTAAAGGTTAATGCCAGCAGCCTGGTTCCATCCCGGTTAAGATGAAGCCCATCCCTTCGGAAGAGCCCCTCCTTTCCCCAGAATGTTCCCTAGTTCCTAACAAATCCAAAACCCTCATCTCTGCACTATTGTCTCATCCACGCATTGAGACTCCGGAGCTCTGCCTGCCTTTTGGGTCCTGCACGTGGAACGGGAAGCATTTCGGAGAACGCTACCCTGGAAGTTCTGGATTTCAACTTCCTACCTAAAAGCCTAAATTTAGCCTCCAGAACCTCCCTACCACATTTTCCTATGTCACTGGTACCAACATGTACCAAGACAGCAGACTCTTCCCCAGCACTATCTAAGACCTTATCTAGGTGGCGCGTGAGGTCCGCTACCTTCGCACCAGGCAGGCATGTTACCAGGCGATCCTCACGTCTACCAGCCACCCAGTTATCTACATGCCTAATGATCGAATCACCAACTATAACGGCTGTCCTAACCTTTCCCTCATGGGCACATGACCCTGGAGAAACTTCCTCGGTGCGAGAGGGTTTTACATCACCTGGAGGACAGGTCCTAGTTACAGGATCACTTCCTGCCACACCACGGTGATGCTCTCCTGTCACGTGACCTCTCTCCTCCATGGCAATAGGGATGCTGCCAGACTGGAGGTGGGACTTCAGGACTATATCCCTGTAGGTCTCGTCTATGTACCTCTCTGTCTTTCTTATGTTTTCCAAGTCTGCTACTCTAGCCTCTAGAGAACGGACTCATTCCCTGACAGCAAAGAGCTCCTTGCACCTAGTGCACACGTAAGACCTCTCACCAGCTGGGAGAAAATCATATATGTGATACTCAATGCAAAAGACTGGAAAGCCCCCATCTCGCTGCTGGACTGCTGTCTGCATCTTAGTTTTAAGTTTTTGTTTAGATCTTTAAGTTCTTTACTTACTAAGGGTTGCTATGGATATTTATACCAATAAAACTGTACCTAATACGTTTAATATACCTTGTTCACCTGAAGCTTAATTAATCTCAGGTCCTTAGTGTATGACTGATTTGGGTAACGAGGTTCACCTGAGAGCACCCCCTTTCTTTTAAGATGTGTAAGTACCTATAAAGCTACGATTATCCCAGGGGTAGGTGGATGTGGTGAGGGAGGGAGGGAAATAACACTTATTAAAAGAGGGCTGCTACACAGTACCCTGTCCTGTGCTGCTGAGGTAAGCTATATTCTTATTTGATTTAAATTATAGCTCTTTGCTGCTGCTAGGCTCTAACTTATTATGAAATGTAAACTACAAGCTCTCTGCTGGGTTCTAAATTTAACCAGAAAGCTCTCTTCTGTGTTTTAAATTGAAACTAAAAGTACTTTGCTGATGCTAGGCCCTGAGTGACTATTAAATTAAAACTCCAAGCTCTCTGCTGGGTATGAAATGTAACCAGAAAGTTCTCTTCTGTGTTTTAAATTTAAACTTAAACTGCTGCTACTAGGCCCTGACTGATTTAACAAAATATAGTGGGTTTAATAGAAAGAATTCCTTTCAAAAAATTCCCAGAAGTATATACTCACAATTGCAGATCTCTCTCCAGACGTAACAGTCCCATTTTGTTCTCCAGGGTCAGCAGGAATCAGTCCTCACTTATGGGTGACGTCATCACTGAGAGAGCCCGCGCAGAGCAATTCCCCAGCTTTCAAAGAAAGCCTTTGCAATTGCTGCCATGCATGCATGGTCCTCTTCCCGCCCAAGGATGCCATCTTGCTCAGTCAGGTCCCATAGCTAGAGCCCTACTAAGCGGATGGCAAAGGAAGGATAAGAATAGCAATTCTTAAGAGAAGGAGGGAGAGTAGTGAAGACCGATTCCTGCTGTCCCTGGAGAACACCTGTTACAAGTGAGTAACTATGCTTTCTCCAGGAACAAGCAGGAAGTCAGTCCTCACTTATGGGACTCCCCAGCTACAGGCTACCGAAACCTATAAGCAAAGCGCCTCCGGGAAGGCATGAGCAGATGCTGATGATCCAAAGGGAGCCCGAGTCCTCGGGTCCTCAGGGGACCAAGTTCCCGGTAGCCGCAGAAGGAGGGTCAGAGGGCAGGAGTTGCTTATACCCCGACAGATTATGGAGTACAGCCTGGCTGAAGGTGCTGTCCCGGTGGGACTACCTCTCCAGGCAGTAGTGCTAAGCGAAGGTATTCGCTGAAGACCAGGTCACAGCCCGGCAGAGGTTCTTCAGGGGCACTGAGCGCAGCAAAGCCACTGACGCCACCTTGGCACGGATACCGTGCGTGGTGACTCGTCGATTCAGCAGGGTTCAAGCCTTTGCCTGGGCAAAGGCGATGGTCTGCCATCCAGATGGAGAGGGTGCGCTTGGTGACTGCAAACCCCAGACGGTTGGGATTGTAGGCGATGAAGAGCTGGTCAGACTTGCGATGACCCTGGGTGCGCTGCAGGTAGAAGGCGAGAGCCCTCGTGCAGTCGAAGGTATGCAGGAACACCAATGCATGGTCGGCTTGAAGTCTCGGGAAGAAAGTCGGTAAGACTATCTCTTGGTTCAGATGGAAATCCAAGACAACTTTTGGTAGGAACTTGGGGTGAGTGTGAAGGACCACCCTGTTCCCGTAGAACCTGGTGTAGGGGGCCGCGGCCATGAGGGCTTGAAGTTCGTTGACTCGCCGAGCTGAGGTCAGCGCCACCAGGAAGACTACTTTCTAGGAGAGGTGACGAAGTGAGCATGTTGCCATCGGCTCGAAGGGTGGCTGCGTCAGCTGCATAAGCATAATGTTCATGTCCCACTCCGTCAGTGGAGGCCGGACGGGGGTGCTTGGAGAGTAAAAGGCCCCGCATGAAGCGGAGACCAGTAGCTGGCCTGAGAGAGGTTAACCCTTGAGGGAAAGTGGTTGGCTGAAATGGTGCTCAGGTGAACCCTGACCGAATTGGATTTCAGCCCCACCTGAGAGAGGTGTAGGAGGTACTGGAGAACCCACTGGGTGTAACAGGAGAATGGATCGATCTGAAGCGCAGAGCACCAGACCGAGAAGCGCCGCCACTTGAGGATGTGGGCCCGTCTCGTCGAGTCTTTCCTGGATGCGAGCAGGACTTCCTTGATCTCCTCTGGGAGGTGCAGCGAGGCAAAAGAGACCCGTTCAGCCACCAGGCTGCTAGGGATAGTGAGTCCAGATTTTGGTGAAGCACCCGTCTCTCTTCCTGCATCAGCAGACCCAGAGCACTAACCAGGGGGACCAGGGGCTCTGACGAGAGTCAGAGTAGAAGCAGGAATGAAGACTGATGAGGCCACGAGGGAGCCACGAGAATCACCAATGCTCGGTCCCGCTGAATCTTGTGGAGGGTCCTCATTATGAAAGGAATGGGGTGAAATGCATATAGAAGTCTGGAGGCTACCCTGCTTGGGTGTGGTATCAGCCTGCAAAAGCGGGGAAGCTTTGCATTCACCGGGCTGGCGAAGAGGTCTATGGACAGAGTCCTCAGCGGCGAAACAGGTGGAGAACCACCTTTGGACTCAGGCGCCACTCGTGCTGGTGGAGAAACCTGCTGAGCCTGTCCGTGAGGACATTGCCTTGGCCAGGAGGTAGACATCTCTTAGGGTCATGCCCCGGCGCACTGTGAAGGAGCAGAGGAGGACTGCCTCCCGACAGAGGCAGGAGCCCATACCCCCTTCATTGTTTATGTAGAACATCGCGACCTTGTTGTCAGTCTGCATGAGCACTGACTTGCCTCGCAAGTGGTGCTCGAAGACCTTCAAGACCAACCAGACCACTCGAAGTTCGAGCAGGTTGATCTGCTGCTGGGATTCCTCAGGTGACAACCATCCTGGGTACGGAGGTTGTCGCAGTGAGCTCCCCAGCCTGACAGCGAGGCTCCATTGTCAAGATGAGCTCATGTTGCAGAGCCTGGAAGGGCATGTCCCGAAGTAAACTTCGGAGATTCTGCCACCAATCCAGGGAATTGGATAGGCTGCACAAGACCGAGATGGGATCCCGGAGCCGGCCCAAGGCTTGGGACCATTGCGCTCTGAAGCACCATTGTGCTGCTTGCATATGCATGCAAGCTCGGGGAACAACGTGTACGGTCGAGGCCATATGGCCCAGAAGGCGCAGCTAACTCGTGCCAAGACCCTGGTTCGGCTTTGGATCTCAGAAGCCAGAGTGCGCAGGCAGTCCGCACGTGCTCGAGGGAGGAAGGCGGTCGTCCGTTCTGTGTCAAGCAGTGCGCCGATGAACTCCAGTGCCTGCACCAGTTTGAGGTGGGATTTGGAGTAGTTGATCAGGAAACCGAGGCGCTCAAGGAGAAGGAGAACCGTTCGCGACACCGAGAGGCGTGCCTCCTCGGCCAATGCACCCGTGACGAGCCAGTCATCTAGGTAGGGGTAGATGGATATGCCCTGCAGCCGGAGGTAGGCTGTGGCCACCGACAGGCATTTGGTGAAGGCTCGCGGGGCAGATGAGAGCCCGAAGGGGAGCACTCTGTACTGATAGTGCTCTCCCTCCCTGAAATGCAGGTACTTCCTGTGCTTGGGGTGAACAGGGATGTGGGCGTGTCTCTGAGATCCAAGGAGCATAGTCAATCGCCATGCCGGTGGAAGGGCAGCAGGACGCCAGGTGATAGCATTCTGAACTTCTCCCTCACCAGAAATTTGTTCAGGTTGCTGAGATCGAGGATGGGGCGCAGTCCCCCTGTCCTCTTCGGAACGAAGAAGTAACAGGAGTAGAATCCCCAACCTCGGAGATTGTCAGACGGCTGCCTAGGGTGAGAACTTACACAATCTTGACGATGCATATATTCATATGATTCTTGCAAGGTATTGTGGGTATTGTAGTTCATTCACTCCCAAACACAGCTGATGACAATAATTTGAGTTGTGAAACCAAGTGGTAAGATCAATAAAATACTTCTTTTATTGATGGGGTTTAATTCACCCAGCACATGTATGCTTGATAGCACTATAAATGAGGTTACTTGCTTGCAGTGTTTAAAAATGGATAACAAAAAGTCACAAAGTAAACCAGAAACAACCTTCAGCTTGTCAGGCAATTAGCTAATGTTTTCTTAGCAAATAATTACCAAATACAAAGGCACAAAGAAAAGAATAAACTTTGCTGGTTAGGTTAACTTCTGCTTATTTTTCCACGCCGATCTCAGCAGTGATTCTCCCTTGCTCACACACACAATCAGGTGCAGCCCTAATTACTATCAATGGACCAGCTGAAAGCCTTTAGCTGGCTGGCTGCTACTGTGTGAGCCCAAATCCTGCTTTAAGAGCTGTTTGCAGTGGAAATAAAGAACAAAGTTAGGTTTCTTTGTGATGGCTGATGTGTTTGCTCATAGAAAGCTAGCAAAAACATTTAGATAGAGAACAGTCCATATAAACTGTACTTTCATCTGCTGTATCACCCCCTTCATCAACAATCATAGGGTCAATATCATACATTGGCACAGATGAGTCTTTCATTAAGGCACTATCATGAGAATGCTTATTCCCTTGCTGCCATTCTCTATTATAGATAGGGTCTGGATCAGTGTTCATACCTGAGCCTCTCCTGCTATCATTATTCCTCTCTGTATAGCCTGGCCAATATGTAATCCAATTCTGATGTCCAGCCTTCCAATCTTGATCCCTGGACACTGGATCTTCTCTCACATACCTTCTGGCCTTGGTCTGAAAGTCCCTTCCACGTGCAGTCTTCTCTCTTCCAGGTAGCCACTGGTGATTCCTATCTCTGCCACTCCATTCCTCTGGCTGAATCCAGTCCAATGGACTCTGCTGGCTTTTGGAATACCTCCCAGTATGAGTACTGCCTTGGAATCTCCCAGACCTTCCAATGGCCTTCCTTCTCTTCCTTCCAGAGAGTTTCCTTCTCTCTCTATCTGCGTGGCTTTTGCTGAAGCTGTTCTTCCAACTCTCTCTGAAGCTGTTCTTGAAAAACTCCTTGAAGCTGGGCTGGAGCTTGTAGTAACTGTTATCTGAAGAATAAGCTCTATTCTTATTCTGTCCTAATGTGTGCTGCTCCCTAACACAGCGCAGCTGTGTTGAATCAGGCCCTGCCCTTTGAGATGAGTGCTTAGGGATTACCTCATAGCTCTCTTGATTGCACACACATTCTCTCACTTCAGCCCCTCTCATGGCTGCTGGAAACCTGGTGCATTCTAGGACTGGTAGTCTTTTATGTGAAAACTCTGTTTTCTTGCTTCTACCAGAACTGACAGGTTGCTTGCTCAGAGTCACATCATCTTTTCTATAGCTCCTACCTGAGCTATGATAAGCTTCCTTATCACATACCCCCCTGCTTAAGTTATTACGGACTGGTTTTACTGGTGAAACTTCTTCTCTACAGTCCGTAATATCTACGAGAGTGTTATCTTCTTGAAGCTCACTTACTTCCTGACTGGGTTCAAGGTCATTATCTACAGGCCTCTCCTTCCAAGACTTAAGTACATTAATATGGTAGGTCTGCCTACGCCCTCTGGCATTTTCTACCATATAAGACACTGGGCTTACTTGTTTAACAACCTCCCATGGCCCCTTCCACTGTACCTCAAATTTTGGAGCAGTTCCTGCTACTTGAACCAAAACCTTTTCACCAATGCTTAATTGGCGGCTTTTGGCCTTTCTATCATACCACCCTTTCTGGCGAACTTGACTGTCCTGCAGGTTCCTCTCAGCAACCTGCGACGTCCTTTTCAAACGTGCTCTCAAGTCACGTAGAAACAGTGGCACCTCCTGACTTCCTGGTTCAGGATCAATCCATTGTTCCCTCAAAATATCCAACAAACCCCGGGGAGCCCTACCATACATCAACTCATACGGAGTTACACCTAGGGACACTTGAATTCTTTCCCTGCAGGCATATAAGGCAAAGGGTAATAACATATCCCATTCTTTTACCTCTCCTGCTAACCCCCTTCTCAACATTTGTTTGAGAGTTTGGTTGAATCTCTCCACCAAACCATTTGATTGTGGATGGTAGGCTGAGGTTTTCACGTGACGAATGCCAAAGGCATCCCAGACCTGGGCCAAATATTTGGATACGAAATTGGACCCTCGGTCAGTCAACACCTCTCTTGGGAATCCCACTTCACAAAACAATTTTACTAGCTCTAAAGCTATTGTTTTTGCAGAAACATTCCTCAATGGTATGGCCCAGGGAAACCTTGTTGCCTGATCTACCATAACTAGGATGTATTGGAAACCTCGGGGCGTTTTAACTAATGGGCCTACAATATCCATGGCAATGCGACCAATTGGGTCTGTGATGATTGGCATGGGGATCAATGGCACCACCGGTGGGTGAGCCACTGTAACTCGCTGACATGCTGGACATGCAGCACAAAACTGGGCAGTTTCTTTGAATATACCTGGCCAGTAAAAACGCACAAGTATTTGATCCAGCGTTCCTTGCATACCTTTATGACCTCCCACTGGATGATCATGTGCTAGTCTAAGTACTAGCCCTTTGAAAGTTGTGGGCACCACCAATTGTTTACGAATGGCACCATTTCTGGGGTCCTGACTCTCTCTATATAATATGTCATTATCTAGTCTGAATCTGGGCAACTCCTCCCTGACCTCCTGAGCATACTTAAAAGCTCGGGTGAGAACTTGATCAGCTCGCTGCTCTTGTGGAAAGTTAGGAAACTTTGCCACCAACTCAGCTGGCACCCAGGGTAAACTTTGACCAGCTAACATCTCAGCCCTACCCTGTGCTCTGCAAAGTCTCTCACGCCTCTTTTGTGCTTTCAACTTTCTTACTTTACCAGATGATGGGGTTATTAAATCATCATGAGAGGGTAAATCTCCTAATAACTCTGCCTGCTCCCCCTCCTCCTTCTGCTGGCTCTCTAACTTAGCCTGCGAGCGGGTGGATACAAGGCCCCTCTTATTACCCATAGTTTGGCCTTCTGGAAGCTTAACCATCTTTTTAGCTAGGGACTGAGGACTTCCAAAGAAAGGCCCGGGAGCTATTTCCATTATTAAACCTTCTCCCTCCTTCTTTCCTAGCCCTTTCACTAGTTCCTGCTTAAATCTTGGCCAGTCCTTTCCTAGGACCAAATCAAAGGGTAGCCTAGGCACCACTGCTAACAGGACTTCCTCTTGTTTCCCTAGGCACTTAACCTTTAGCCTATAGGTGGGATATGATGATGCAGCACCATGAATGCATCTGATGTGAACTTGGCTTTCAGGGGTTCTAGGCACAAATCTTTCTTGGGCCTCTATCCTCTTCCAAAGCCTTTTTGACATCATACTCTGGTCTGCCCCAGAGTCTAATAATGCATTTGTGGTAATTCCTTGCACATCAACCATCAAAAGAAATCCTTCCTTGGGTTGTTTTAAATCCAGACCCATTAAACTAGTGTGTGTCTGGCATCTCTTCTCAAAGTGTCCCACTTTTCCACACTTGAAACATTTCTTTCTATTCCACTGTGTCATCTGGTTTGATACAGTACATTCATTTTCAGAAACATTCTTAATTATTCTCTTTTCTGATACAGCACATCTAGCCTCAGCATCCATCTTTAGAGGGCCACCCATTCTATGGCAAGCCTGCGTGGCTTCCAAGAATCTCTCTGCTAGCATGGTTGCCTCTCCAAGATTTTGGCAATTTTGCTGTATAAGAAAAACATTCAAATCTTTAGGTACCCCAAGCATAAATTGTTCCAGCATTATAATATCTAATAACATTTCTACTGTCTTTTGCTCAGGCTCCAACCATTTTACAGCTAGACTTCTAATTCTCTGACTCAGAGCCCTGGGTGTCTCACCCACTTTCAATGTAACAGCTCTAAACATTCGCCTATACTCTGAAATAGACAACCCTAGGCGATCTCTAATAGCTGCCTTTACATCCTTATAAATCAAAGCCTGGGCTGCTGGCATTGCTCTGTAAGCTGCTAGTGCCTCACCAGTTAATGAGGCTGCCAGCCTTACTGCCCACTGGGTCTCTGGCCATGCTAAAGCCTGTGCCACTCTTTCAAAAGACTCTAGAAAATCATCAACATTATCTTCTGGAGTTAATTTCCCAAAATTAAATGCCCCAATCCCTTGATTGAGTCCCACAGTGTCCACATGTGGTGCACCAGTACTAACTGCTGGTCTTGCATCTGTTCCACTTTGGCTCTGCAGCTGAACTAGAGCTTGCACCAGATCAAGCACTGGTTTCTGCTGTTCCATTAAGGCCTTCATAGCAGTGTCCTGGGCCTGCTGTGATAGCTCCTGCTGCTTGCAAAATTGGGCTGCCATCCACTGAGCCATCTCCCTCGGATCCATCTTGACCCCTGCAAGAAAAGAGAAAAAAAGAAAAACCCAAGAGCAGCACCTTCCAACCAGGTATGTTTTTTTTTTTTTTTTTTCAATTACCCCCTGTGCTTACACACATCCACCACTAGACATGCCCAGGTACATATTACCTTGTCTCAGTGATGAATCCAGCTTTTCACAGGGTCTTTTCATCTGGGACAGCTTCCTGGAACAACCACTTTTCTTCCAAAGTGCAGATGAGGGAAAGAAATCTTCTTACAGCTTTAAACTTGACTTTTATTTGTAATCCACAACAAGTAAATCCTCTTGGTGCAAGAGCAATCCGAGGTGCAAGAGGTCCGAGAAGGACTCAAAGTTGGGCTGATCCTCACATCCGGTGGCCGAGGCCCATCTGGAGCCGGAGGCACTGACTCTGGAAGACCTAGCCCGCAAGGAACAGGACAGCGAGCGAGACCGGTGTCAAGGACTCTCATGAGACCCGTGACTCTCGGGGGTTTCCAAGGCAGTTTTCGGGACCACAGAAGGGACCCTCGGTCTCGAGGCACGAGCCAGCTGTGCAGGACAAGAGCGCCTGCTGGGCAGCTAGGAAGGCATAAACGCTGCGCTCTAATGCCAGGATATGGGACTCCCACTCAGGAGTGAGTCCCTGGGACACCAATGCCGGGGTTACCAGGTCTGGTGTAGAGGAGGAGAGGGAGTACTCACCAGGAAGACCCTCAGGAGATCAAATGCCATCACCTCGTCTGTGTCTGTACAAGGTACCTTTCGAGGCCATTCCTTGTCCGACCTCGGGAACGCCAGGTAGGACTAAGGGAATGAGCGCAAGACCCTCATGCTTATCCAAAGCCCCCAACAGCGTTTTTGGGGTCTTCTTTTTTCGCCGTTCCACCTCAGGCGAACCCTGGTCAGAGTGATGCCTGGGACACAGAGTCACTGCGGGGGACCCAGCAAGTGGTGGATCGGTGGAGCGGGGTGCCACCGGGGACTCCGGGTCTGACTTACAGAAAATGTCATCTGACTTTTGCTTACGGCTTTGTAAGGCCTTAGCGGTGTCCATGAGCAACATGTTTTTGGAGCATCTGTCGCTTTTTTTGAAGCCAGTGGCCATGAGGGCAAAAAAAGCCCCTGCAAGGTCGAATGCCCTCGAGCCCAGCGGTTAGAAAAGGGCGCGAAAAGGACCCAAAGTAAGAAAAAACAGAAGAAAGGGCCGGTGCAACTGGAAAACAGGCCAAAAGACCAAAAAGAGAGAAACGTTTTCCAAGGGATGAGGACGTGCATCCGAAGGGTTCTGCGGAAAAGGGGAGACTGAGCAAGATGGTACCCTTGGGCGGGAAAAGGACCACGCATGCGTGGCAACAATCCCAAAGGCGTTCTTTGAAAGCTGGGGAATTGCTCCGCGTGGGCTCCGTCGGTGTCGACGTCACCCATAAGTGAGGACTGACTTCCTGCTTGTTACGGGCAGAATGGGTGTTATTTTGTTCTATACTGAGCGTGCATTAATGAGGGCGCAGTTGAGGGGTATTGGAGTAATGGGTTGGGTTCTGGTGGGGGATAGGGTGTTGTATGCTGATGGTAATGAGATGTTTTGTGTTGCGGGAGCGGAGGGGAGGGAGGCTAGCTATTATGTTGAAGGGGGGGAAGGGGTGATGGTTGATGAAGGTAGCAGGGGGGTTTTTGGTGGTGATGTAGGAGGGAATTTGGGTGGTGATGTAGGATAAGTAGGGCTAGCAGGGAGTAGATGAGGTTGTATAGTTGTAAATGATAAATACACTTACCTGGTAATTGTAGTTCCTTGAGTGACGACAGTTCAGTCCTCTACCTCTGGGTTGTCAATCTCCTCCTGCAGCTTGGAGACTGGTATGTCAGAATCATGACATCACTGGATATAGCCTGCTGTACTCTCTCTTCCATCCCAGTGTGAACTATTAACAAAGCAGACTCAAAGGAGCAACAAATAAGTAGCTAACAATAATCACTGAAACTTAGCCTAAACTAAACATAGAACCTTCCATCCCCTTCAGCAAGGCTTTCTTACACCCTTCCTTGTCACAGAGAAATTTAACAACACAACAAATTGGACTAAGTCAGACCTACCTGTAACAATCCTCTTCTCGCTAGCCATCCTGGACCCCTCTTTAATATTCTGGGTGGGAAGGAGGACTGAACTGTCGTCACTCAAGGAACTACAATTACCAGGTAAGTGTAATTATCATTTCCTTATCGTTCCTCCAGTTCAGTCCTCTACCTCTGGGATGTACCACAGCAGTAATCTTTGGGAGGGACCCTTCCAGCCGGCAGACAATACCGCCGACCCGAAACGGACATCGGTAGTTGCCGCTACGTCCAGCCGGTAATGTTTACTGAACGTATGTAGAGACGACCAAGTCGCGGCCTTACAAATTTCCCCTGGCGGCACCAAACTGTGCTCCGCCCAGGAATACGCCTGTGCTCTCATGGAATGCACCCGCAACCCCACGGGCACAGAGCGACCTTGAAACAAATAAGCGGAAGCAATCGCTTCCCGAATCCACCGGGCAATGGAAGCTTTAGCCGCTGCCTCTCCTTTGCGTACTCCTCCGAACAATACAAACAACCGATCAGACTTGCGAACAGACTCCGTCACCTTCAAATACTGATGTAACGCTGTCTTCACATCTAGACGACGGAGACTGCAATCCGATTCGCTGCCCTCCAGAGACCCTAGGATGGGAGAGCAGACCGCCTGATTCAAATGAAAGGGAGACACCACTTTAGGTAAAAAGGACGGAACCGGACATAAGACCACCTTCTCTCTAGAAAAAGATAAGAATGGTTCTCTACACGACAACGCTTGCAACTCCGAAATGCGCCTAGCTGAACAAATCGCCACCAGGAACACCGTCTTTAATGTCCAATCCTTCACCGACACTTGACGTAACGGTTCGAAATGTGGCTGGGATAACGCCACCAATACGAGATTGAGATCCCACGGCGGGATGCACACCCTACGTACCGGCCACAACCAGGAGACCGCCTTTAGAAAGCGACTCACGTCAGGGTGAGCACCCAAAGGCACTCCGTTGACTCTGCCGCGATAACAGGAAAGGGCCGCCAGCTGAACGCGCAAGGAACTGGCTGCAAGACCTTTATCAAAGCCGTCCTGCTGAAACTCCAATACCAAAGGAATAGAAGCAGTGGCCGCTCGAACCTGATGTCGGGAACACCAATCCTCAAATATACGCCAGACCCGCACATAGGCCAAGGATGTCGACCGTTTCCGTGCTCTAAGCAAGGTCGCCACGACCGTCGACGAGTAACCTTTCTTCCTCAGCTTAGCCCTCTCAATGGCCATACTGTAAGCGAGAACCGATCCACCTGGGGCATGAAAAGCGGTCCTTGAAGCAACAGATCCACCCTCGCTGGGAGCAACCAGGGTTCGCCGTCCAGGAGATGCACTAGATCTGCATACCATGGGTGCCTCAGCCAGTCGGGTGCTACGAGAAGCATCTTTCCCGGATGAGTCCTTATCTTTTGAACCACTTGGCTTATCAACGCACACGGGGGAAAGACATATAGAAGACCTTCGAATGGCCACAGATGTAACAGTGCATCTATGCCCTCCGACATCCTTTCTCGTCTTCTGCTGAAGAACCGGCTGACCTTCGCCGACTGGAATGTCGCCATTAGATCCATTATTGGAGTTCCCCAGCGAACTATTATCTGCGCGAAGATGTTGGGATGCAACTCCCATGCCCCTGCATCCACCTGAACTCTGCTGAGGAAGTCCACTTTGACATTGTCCTTCCCTGCAATGTGCGCCGCCGAAATTGTGGGCAACCGCCTCTTTATCCAAGCGAACAACTCGTCCGCCTCTTCTTCCATCGTGGCACTCACCGTGCCGCCCTGATGGCTGAAGAAAGGCTAAAAAGGTTAGGGCTGTTTAACCTGGAAAAGAGACGGCTGAGGGGAGATATGATAGAAGTCTATAAATTAATGAATGGAGTGGAACGGGTAAACGTAGATCAATTGTTTATGTTATCAGAATATAGAAAGACTAGGGGACATGCAATGAAGCTACAGGGTAAACTATTTAAGACTAATAAAAGAAAATATTTTTTCACTCAACGTGTAATCAAACTCTGGAATTTGTTACCGGAGAATGTAGTAAAGGCTGTTAGTGTAGCTGGGTTTAAAAAAGGTTTGGACAAGTTCCTGGAGGAAAGGTCCATAAACCATTACTAAGAAGGGACCCAGGATATCAATGCTTGACCCAGTACAAGCATTGCGGAACTTGTGTCTTTTGGGGAAACTGCTAGGTACGTATGACCTAGATTGGCCACTGTTGGAAACAGGATACAGGGCTTGATGGACCTTGGTCTGACCCAGTATGGCATATCTTATGTTCTTATGTAACAGTCGCCGAGTTGTCGGAGAGCACCCGTATCGGGCGATCCATCACCAAGTCCTCGAACGCCTGAAGTGCCCGGGCTACAGCTCGAAGTTCCAGACGGTTGATCGACCATGAGGCCTCCAGGGAAGACCACAGCCCCTGCGCAAACCGGTTCTCGCAGTGGGCCCCCCAGCCTACTAAACTGGCGTCCATCAACAACGGAAGCCACTCCAGTTGTTCCAGCAGCATGCCGGCTGCCAGTTATGACCTGAGCAGCCACCAACGAAGCGACTGCCTGACTTTGATCGGACAAGGAAGATGCTTGCTCAAAGGATTGATCTGATGCGATCAGCGACGAAGAAGTGCTCTTTGCAGAGGCCGCATATGAACCTTGGCCCACGGCACCGCTTCCAATGTCGCCGCCATTATTCCCAGCACCCGGAGGTAATCCCACGCCGACGGTGCTGGCACCGTTAAAAACTGGCGAACCAGCTTCCTCAAGGCCTCGGCCCTCTTGTGCGGCAAAAACACTTGTTCCCTCTTTGTGTTGAACCGAACCCCGAGGTACTCGAGGTCCTGGGAGGGTTCCAAATGACTCTTTGTCTGGTTGACTACCCAACCAAGACCCTGCAAGAACTTCACCACTCTGTCTGTCACTCGGATACTCTCTTCCTCGGACTTGGCTCGAATCAACCAATCGTTGAGATAGGGGTGGACTAGAATCCCTTCTTTGTGCAACGCCGCCGCCGCCGCCACCACCACCATGATTTTGGTGAAGGTTCGTGGCACCGTCGCCAGACTGAAGGGCAATGCTTGGAACTGATAGTGACCCCAAGGAAGGGCGAACCTTAGAAACGTCTGATGAGCTTCCCGGATAGGTATGTGCAAATACACCTCCGTAAGATCCAGAGATGTCAAGTACTCTCCCCGACGTACCGCCACGATGACTGACCGCAAAGTCTCCATCCGGAAATGCGGTACCCATAGGCAACTGTTTATGGCCTTCAGATCTAAAATGGGCCGCAAAGTTCCGCCCTTCTTTGGCACCATGAAATAAAGAGAGTACCGACCCACGCCGAATTCGGCCTCCGGCACTTCTACAAGTGCCCCCATATGAAGCAGCCTCTCCAAAGTACCGCGAACCGCTGCGGTTTTCTTGGGACCCCTGCAAGGCGACATAACGAAGGAATCCCGCACGGGTCGAGCCATCTCCAGCACATAGCCCTGTTGAATTATCTCTAACACCCACTGGTCAGATGTGATGTGGGTCCAAGCGGAAAGAAACTCCCGGAGCCGTCCGCCTATGGGAGGCCCTTCCGCTGGGACCCGCCTCGCTTCATTGTGACTTACGGGTTGTGGAAGCAGGTGCTGAAGAGAAACCTCTATTCGCCCCCCGAAACCCGCGAAACCCCTGGGCGCGAGTCTGAAACCGGCCCCTTTGGAAACTTCCGAACCGCGTCGACCGAAATCTTCTGAAATCCCGAAATTAGCCCCGAAAGCCTTGAGTCGACTTTCCTTGTTTTGGCTTATCCTCTGGGAGTCCACCCGCCTTGGATTCTCCAAGGTCCTTCACCAACTTATCCAAATCTTCCCCAAATAGCAATCCACCCTTAAATGGAAGCTTGCTAAGTCGGGAGTTAGAAGGTCCGTCCGCCGCCCAATTTCGTAACCACACCGACCAGCGGGTGGCCCCACGGACGCCGTGCTTTTGGCCAGCGCCCTGATTAAGTCGTAATGTACATCCGCCAAGTATGCTGCTCCGGACTCCAGACGATCCAGCTCCTTTAACTCCTCGAGATCCATGTGCGAAGACTGACGCAGTCACTGGACCCATCTTAAACAAGCCCTGACCACCCAAGCTCCACAGATGGAGGCCTGCAGTGAAAGAGAATCCGCCTCAAATGTCTGCTTCAGCAAACCGTCAACCGTACGGTCCTGGGCATCCTTCAAGGCTGCACTACCTTCCACCGGAATAGTGGTCTTCTTTGTAACCGCCGACACCACCGCGTCCACCCGCGGTGCCCGGAACCTTTCTTTATCCTTATCGGCCAGCGGATAGTCTATTCATCGTCCATATGCCTCGTAGACCTGTTTCCGGCCTATCCCACTCTTCTTGTATCATCTTGTCGACCACTCTGTGCACCGGAAACACCACCTGCGTCTGCCGAACCGCCTGAATGACGGGATCTTTGACCTCGTCCTCCACCGCTGCTTGCGTAGCAAGATTCAACATCTGCAATGTCTCTGTGATCAATGCCGCAAGCTCCTCTCTGCGAAAGACCCTAATAATCTTAGCTTAATCCTCGGGCTCTGGGATCTCTCCTTCCTCCAGATCCTGCGAACCCTCATCCTGATCCCATTCCGTATCTTGGACTTCAGGCCACTCGCCTTCCACCGATGCCGAATCCTTTGTTCTCGCTCTTTTAGGGGCTGGCGGCTCCTCGCATATCTCGACAGCTGCCTTCAGCTGCTGAGCTGAATTTGCCAGCGGCCCGGAACCTGGCCACTTGCCCTGGCGCCGCAGGCAAAAGGCCTGATGCATTAGCAAAATAAAATCAGGGCTAAAATCCCCAAGGCCCGCTGCCTGCGCCACCAGTGAAGTGCCGGAGGGACCCGCCAGCTCCTCCAACGCCGGCCCTTGCGCCGGCGGCTGCGGGGAAGCAGCCCCCACCCCTGTTGGCGCTCCCTGCGGCTCTGGGGGCTCCTTGATGTCCATCTGCTGTTCCACCGTGGAAGAGAGGGTTGCACAGCCCCAGCACACCCCCGGTATCGGCCGCTGTGCCCCTCCTAGTGCCACACACAATACACTGTGGTCTCGCCACCATAAATCAGCCAAACAGCTGACCCAGGGGCTTACCTTAATCACCTTACCCTTTTTTTTTTTTTTTAAACACAAACTAACTGGCCTATTCGTAGCTACAAAACCCTATGTAGTTATCTATTTATTTAGTTTACACTCTGTCCCCCCCCCCCCCCGGGAAAAAAACAAACTACCCTCAGCCCCCCTTCCCCCTTGAGAGGCTGAATCGGTAAGAAAATAACAAACCAAGCCCCCTTAAGGGGAACGAAAAGAAACCAAAGAAAATAAGGAAATAAGAAAAAGCAACCGCTAAACAAAAGATATCACCCTTGCCTTCCCGGACACGGAATTGTTTGTCTCCCGACCACCACGCGGCTTCTCCGCGGCACCGAAAATGGCCGCCAAGAATGCCGATGAGAAAAAAAGGGTGCCAAACTGAGCCGCGGACGGCCTGCGTCTGTCGAAGGAAACTCCCGCTTTGAAATGCAGCTTGCCACCGGTGGATCGCTTACCGGGCAGGTCTGCTGCTCCGCTGTTCAAAAGAGGGCTGTTCCGCTCAGTTAACCACGGCCCCTGAGCGCTGCTGAAGAGACCAGCTGCAACCTCCGAAGCCACTTAAAGACAGCCACTGTGGCCCGAAAGGTACTTACTGTGCAAGAAGGGCTCTCCCCCGTAAAGTCAGGGGGGAGAGAACCTCTGGGCCACCCAAGGGGGAACAAAACTCGAAGTCCTGAGTTAGAACCCCCCCCCCCCCCAATGAATCAAGTATATGCGCAGGCAGGGAACAAGAATGCCGGGAGCCTATCTTTTTTTTTTTTTTTTTAAAGGAACAGTTTCCAGTACATAAAAAACAAATTACAAACCCCAATTAGCTAACCTAACTATCCTACCAGCCCCTTATTAATTCCTCCAGAGAGCCCTTCCACAAGGCTCGCCATGTCGTCTCGCTGCATGGAGACTGGTCACACTGGGATGGAAGAGAGAGTACAGCAGGCTATATCCAGTGATGTCATGATTCTGACATACCAGTCTCCAAGCTGCAGGAGGAGATTGACAACCCAGAGGTAGAGGACTGAACTGGAGGAACGTTAAGGAACATGTTATTGAGTGGGGTGTCAAGTTTGTGTCTGGTAGTTGTAGTATGGCGAGTTCTGGGAGTCTATCTTATTTGGTTGGTCAGTTTTCTGTAGAACTCCTTACTATTTGTGTATTTATCTGCTTTTTGGTATTGAGAAGAATTACATTCAGGAGGTTGTCAGTTAGAGCTGTGAGGAGGTATCAATTGTACTTTGATGTCACCTGCTATTGATCTTGTATACTTGGTATGAGAGTTTGAGTAGAAGATACAGAATACATAACACAGTTTGTTGTTGCTGGGCAGTATCTTGCAGTGACTTACATCAATGTGTGACCCCTTGTTGTTGCTGGGTAGTTTTGGCTGGGTAGTCTTTGTTAGGAGACGGCCCGTGTGTTACCGTCTATAGCTGTGTTGGTCTGAGTTGTCTGGCTGAAGGTCATCAGAGCAGGTGAGACCGTGCAGTGTGGGTGTCTTGGCTTTGCTGGTGCAGTGAGGGATGCAGTAGGATTAGGGAGTGTGTCCAACCCTGCATTCCTCCCCTAAGAGCCTTGCCAAAGGGCCCTCTTGTGAGGCCCTCAGGCGCAAGTCTGCCTGAGGCGTGCCTTTTAAATTTAAAAGTCCCTAAAGTGTTGTATCTCTCCCCCCACCCCTGTCAAAACCTGCCTAATCCGCCATAATCCCTTCCTTTCCTATTGCCTAAATCTACCACCTTCCCACCCTGGTGTAAAATCCTTCAACCCTGTAATAAAGGCATTCCGGGAGTAGATCTTCCCCCCCATTAACCACTCTGTACGCCTATCCCACATTTTGAAGGTTGGGGATGTGACGATTGCCCTTCTCCCTCCCTTTCTCCCCCTCCGAGGGCTCACACCAAGCGCTATAAAGTCCCTTCACCTCCCACACGCTGCTCCATCGTCACCCATTGCTTCTCCTTCCCCATGCCCCACCAATCGAACAAAGCTCAGAATTGGGCTGCCTCATAGTACATTTTAAAGCAAGACATCCCCAAACCTCCATCCCTTCCTTTCTGGAACATGACTCTTTGAGCTACTTTAGGATCTTTGACCTCTCAAATGAATCCCATCACCATGCTTTGGAACTGTTTCAAAAGATTTTCAGGACTGCACAAGGCACTGATATGAACAGAAAAAGCATTCATGGGACATTCATATTGATTATTGCAATCCTTCCCAGCCAGTGTTTAGTCCTCTTCATCTTTCCATCTCCCTCTTTAATGCCTCCATTAAAGGCTTATAGTTCCATTAAAACAATTTATTCAAGGTGTTACCCAAATATATCCCCCAAGTATTTGAAAGAGTGCTCCACTCACTTTAAAGGAAATACCGCTTGTAAGCGTTCCCTTAACGCTTGTGCAACACTGAAGCCTAAGACTTCTGTCTTTCCAATATTAATTTTATATCCCGAGACTGCACTATAAAAGTCAATCTCCCTCTTCAGCACCGGCAAGGACATCAACAGTTCCCGTGATGTAAAAATAACATCTTTTGCAAAGAGTGCAATTTTATATTTCTGCCAGAAGTTCAATCACCAATGCAAACAGTAAGGGTGACAGCAGGCACCCCTACAGCATGCTTCTACCCAATAAAAAACTATCCAAATACCCTCCATTTATTCTTATCTGAGCAGTTGGGGCTGCATATAGCGCCTTCACCCACCCTAGAAATTTCTCTTTGATCCCCATCCTTTCCAATACCTTAGACATAAAACTCTATTTGACCCTATGAAAGCTTCTTCCACATCTACGATCGAATATGGCAGTATCCTCCACCCCCTGAATCTTCCAAATCATAGTAACATAGTATATGATGGCAGATAAAGACCAGCATGGTCCATCTAGTCTGCCCAGCAAGGCGGCAAGAGTAGGTGCACTTACCGCTCCGTGCGGGTCACCTCTCCCCATGCCTTTGTTTAGGGGTGTACCCACCGCTCCGTGTGGGTCACCCCTATTTGTTCAGATATAAGAGATAGTTATGCTTGTTTTGATTTTATCCTGTTGCTATAAAGGGATCCATTGTGTCTGTCCCATGCCATTTTGAATTCCGTCAATGTATTCACCCCCACCACTTCCATCTGGAGGGCATTCCAAGCATCCACCACCCTTTCAGTGAAAAAGTATTTCCTGACATTGCCTTTCAGTTTACCCCCTTGCAGCTTCATGTTATGCCCTCTAGTTTTACAGCTTCCCCGTCTTTGGAAGAGGTTTGTTTGTTCATTAATACTCTTTAAGTAATTAAAGGTCTGAATCATATCTCCCCTATCCTCCAGAGTGTACATATTTAGGTCTTCAAGTCTCTTCTCATAAGTCTTATGACGCAGGCTCCAAATCAGATTCATCTACTTCCTTATGTTATTCCCCCTTGCTGTTCTGAAATAAAACCTGCTTGATCATTCTCCACCAGCTTTGGAACAAACTTCTGCAGCTGGGTAGCCAAACGTTTTGCCAAAAGCTTGACATCCAGGTTGATGAGGAAGATTGGCCTATACGAGCCACAAATACTCTTATCTTTCCCTGGCTTTGGCAGCACTGTTAACCTTGCATCACCATAGACTCAGGCACCTGGCCTCCTTCCAGTACCCCATTAAACACCTCCGCTAAGAGCGAGGCCAACTGCTTTTGGAATCATCTGTAGAACTTGGCTGTCAAGCTATTAAGGCCAGGGACCTTAACCTGCTTTAGAGACCCAATCGCCAGCCTCACTTCCCGCTCCCTAATGTCCCTATCCCATATTGCAACCTCTTCCATCTCCAGCTTTGCCAATGCGCACTCCTGCAGTTAATGCTCTCTCTCTCGCTCTCTCTCTTGGCTCCCCCCCTACCTTCCTGGTATAATTTTTTTATAATATTCCCAAAAGACCTCCTGTATTTTCACTGACCCAAAGACCAAATCTCCCTTGGTGTTCCTGATACTCACTGTCTGCTCCTGCTGATGTCTCTCTTTCAGTTTTAATACTAGCACAATTCCATGCCTCAAACTTGTGCATATGGTGAGTAGCTCTTAACCGTCCCAATTCAGCTCTCAACATCTCCAGTTCTTCCAGGGTCCTAGGGTCCCGATCGCTCTGGTGCCAGGCCTCTAACAGGCGCACTGGGTCACATAAGGTCCGTTCTACAACCCCCTTCTGCTTCCACATCCTTGACATGATGCTAAGCAGGTGCCCCCTAACTATCACTTTAAATCCATCCCAGACCATCCCTAGGGGGACCCCCACCCCTTTATTAAAACAGAGGTACTCCCTTATCACTTCCTGCACCTTTCTTGTACTCCTTGTCCTGTAACATGGAATCATTTAAGCACCAGAATGTCACTCTCCCATTCCCCCATTCCCAAATCAAAGATCACACTCACTGGGGCATGGTCTCTCCACATGATTAATCCCACCTCTTCCTCTACCACCCTCCGAATCAAGGCCCCACTCGCCCAACTCATATCGACTCTGCTATAGGAGTCATGTGACATGGAGTTAAAGGTGTGCTGCCTCGCCGCAGAGTGCCAGATTCTCTACACATCTACTAGTACCAACTGGTCTTTCATTCAAACCATTGTCCTGTATTACCTAACCCACCATGGCACCCCCCTCCCCACCCCGTGGGCTCAGCGTAAAATTATAATCTCAAGATACAGAGCCCTGTCATAAACTCTCCCAACTTATCCAAAAGGTTCTCAAAGAACCCCGCCTGCTTTTCATTTGGTCCATATATACACACCACCACCTTCCATAACCACCCTTAACCCCAAATATCTACCTCGTTTACCTCTTATCACCTGTTTTACTTCAATCTTCTTCTTATTACTCAGCAAAATCCCCAAGCCCCCCTCCCCCTTTTTTGAGGGGGTTCTTCAGATTTGCAGCCAAATAAATCTGAGTATCTTCTTAAGCAAAGATCCTCTCCTGCCCCACTCTCAAGTAAGTTTCTTGGACACACAAAATATCCGCCCTTAGTCGTCCTCTCTCTTTCTCTAGTGGGTTGCGCTTGTCCCAGGAGTTCAACAATGCAGGCCCACCATGTGCGGTCATCTTAAATAAAGGCGAGCCCAAATGGATATAGCCATTTATATTTCAACTCTTCCTGCCGCAGTTTCAGAGTAATTGCACCCTTCTCTTTTCATCTTTGTAACGTTCCTTTGGCCACATCGGCGAAGATGGCTATCTGATATCCTTGCCAGTCAAAATGATTTATGGCCCACATTTCTTTTTTTTTAAACTTTATTTTTATTGAACAAAGTTTTCTCCCCCAACATTCTTCCCCTGATAGGGTACAACAGGTACAGTTACCTTCCTCCTCCCTTCCCCCTAACTCCCAGCAATGTCATTGAACATACTTTGTAACAAAAGGCTCCCATATTTTATGAAACTTAGAAAGCCTTTGACAAGGTCCCTCATCAGAGACGTTTGGCAAAACTAAAGAGTCATGGGATAGGAGGCAGTGTACTACTGTGGATCAGGAACTGGTTAAAAGATAGAAAGCAGAGGGTAGGGCTAAATGGTCAATTTTCCCAATGGAGAAAGGTGAATAGTGGTGTACCCCAGGGATCTGTGCTGGGTCTGCTGCTTTTTGACATATTCATAAATGACCTGGAAAGTGGAATAACGAGTGAGGTTATCAAATTTGCAGATGACACAAAACTATTTAAAGTTGTTAAAACCCAAGAGGATTGTGGAAAATTGCAAGAGGAGCTTGATAAATTGGAAGACTAGGCATCAAAGTGGCAGATGAAATTTAATGTGGACAAGTGCAAAGTTATGCACCTAGGGAAGAACAACCCAAACTATGGTTACACGATGCAAGGTTCCACATTAGGAACCACCACCCAGGAAAAAGATTTAGGCGTCATTGTGGATACCATGTTAAAACCCTTGGCCCGGTGTGCAGCGACGGCCAAGAGAGCAAATAGAATGCTAGGTATCATAAGGAAAGGAATGGATAATAAAACAAAAGATATTATAATGCCTCTATATCGTTCCATGGTGAGACCGCACCTTGAATATTGTGTGCAATTCTGGTCGCCGTATCTTAAAAAGGATATAGAGATTTTAGAAAAGGTTCAGAGAAGAGCCACCAAAATGGTAAAGGGGATGGAAGGATACTCCTATGAAGAAAGGCTAAAAAGGTTAGGGCTCTTTAACCTGGAAAAGAGACAGCTGAGGGGAGATATGATAGAAGTTTATAAATTAATGAAGGGAGTGGAACGGGTAAACATAGATCGATTGTTTACGTTATCAGAATATAGAAAGACTAGGGGACATGCAATGAAGCTACAGGGTAAACTATTTAAGACTAATAAAAGAAAATATTTTTTCACTCAACGTGTAATCAAACTCTGGAATTTGTTACCGGAGGGTGTAGTAAAGGCTGTTAGTGTAGCTGGGTTTAAATAGGTTTGGACAAGTTCCTGGAGGAAAAGTCCATAAACCATTATTAAGAAGGGACCTGGGATATCAATGCTTGACCCAGTACAAGCATTGTGGAACCTGTGTCTTTTGGGGAAACTGCTAGGTACGTATGACCTAGATTGGCCACTGTTGGAAACAGGATACTGGGTTCGATGGACCTTGGTCTGACCCAGTATGGCATATCTTATGTAAGCTTATTCTGCTTGAACGCAGTCAGTCACTCCATGATGTAAATGTTGTGTAAACATGCTCTCCATTCCACCAGAGTAGGTGCTTGCACTGCCTTCCAATGCAGCGCTACTCACATTGTGCCGCTATCACACAGATTCTCACCAATTGCCCCTGATCCTCATGCCAGCCTACATCCCCCACACCAAGCATAATCCCCACCAAATCCCATTCCACTGCTACCCCCACTAATGCCCATACCCCTTTCCAGAAGAGCGCCACATATGGATAGTCGCACCACATGTGTTTGTAAGTGCCCTCTGCACCATATCCCCTTCAACAAGTGTCCAGATACCCTGGGAAATTTTATGGAGTCTAACCGGTAGAGCACTTTCTATGCATTTTCAACATGCCCAGCGGCTATAATCCCTTTACTCATGCTCTTGAAAATCCTACACCAGCTATGATCCTCCAGGTCCTACTCCAAATCCGCCTCCCACTGGTTCTAGAATTTCATTTTATCCTCCCTAGGGCTGTTTAGCAATTCATAAATTTTGGAAATTGCCTGTCGCCAGGCTGCCGGGTACCAGCAAATACACTCAAAATCTGTCAGGCCCTGTGTACCATCAAGCCCCATTGCGATATCCCTAACCCAGTCCTCAGAGGAATCCAGTTCCCCATTAGGGCACAGCTGAACAAGCGTGGTAAGACCCGATCTCTCCCACCGCTGAAACAAGGGATCCACCAGGCTAGGAGGGAAGTCACTATTATAGTGAATGGGTTGCAATAGTGACTGCTTCCTTTGCAACAACTGACAACAAGCAGACAGCCTCCAAAGCCACTCCACTTGTTGCACATACGGGTTGAGCAACTCAGCCCCTTCCCCCCTCCCCAAAGAAGATATTGCTGTATAATGACCCTCTATTTGCACCCGCTTGTGACTCACTCCCTCCTGCCAAGCCACCCCATCAGCCAATTGGGCCGCCAAATATTATCAGCATAAACTAGGCATTGCTATGCTCCCATTAGCCCTTGAGAGGTACAATACTGCCCGTGCCATCTGCAGTGGCTGCTTTTTCCAGATATATTGAAACATGGTCTGTTGTAACCTCTCCAAATCCCGCCAAGGAACGGACATAGGCAGCATTTGAGCGTAGTACAGCAGCTTAGGAAGGATTATCATTTCAATGCATGCCATCCTTCCCAACCATAACAAGGTCAGGTTCATCCATTGCTCCAAATCACCCTGCACCCCATGCCACAGGTGCAGCTAATTCTGACAATACAGCTGTGCGGTATCCAGCCCTATTTTCACACCCAAATAAACCAAAGGCCCTGCCATCCATCTGAAAGGTAAGTGCATCATTGCCGATGGACAGTGGACTCTGGTAGCAATATATTTAGGGCCTCCATTTTGTCTAGATCAGTGGTTCTCAATCAAGTCCTCTTGGATCCCTAGTAAGTTTGGGTTTTCAGGGTATCCACAATGAATATGCATAAGATAGATCTGCTTGCACTGCTTCCATTGTATGCAGATCTATCTCATGCATATTAATTGTGGATATCCTGAAAACCTGACTGGCCTGTGGGTACCAGAGGACTGGGTCGATAACCACTGGTGTAGATTGACCTTAAACCAGGGTCTTGTAGCATTAGCAGAACATCATTCGCAAATAAGGAGATCTTGTGTTGTCCCTCCCTCACTGTTAAGTCCTATATCTCCTCCCCACTCCTAATCTGTGCAGCCAACGGTTCGATAAACAAGGCGAACAAAAGCGGGGAAAGGGAGTTACCTTGCCGCGTGCCTCACTTGGGTCTAAACCCCCCCCCCCCGAATAACCACCATTTACCTTCACTGCCGCCTGCGGATCAGAGTATAAGCATTGCACCCACTTAATAAAGCCCTCCCCCACTCCAAACATTCAGAGCACCATCCACAGATATTCCCATTCCCCTCTATCAAAGGCCTTTTCAGTGTCAACTGCTAAGGCCATAATGCCCAACTGCTCCGCCCACGCGGCCCAAGCAGGTTGACCACTCTTTTCACATTGTCAGCCACCTGCCTCCCCTGTATAAAACCGGTTTGATCTGCATTAATTAGGCTCAGCAAAAGGTCACTCAGCCTATTGGACAAGACTTTAGTCAGGAATTTCGCACCCACGTTTAATAAGGAAATCGGACAGTATGAGGCACACCGCATCGCGTCCTTGCCGGTTTCAAGATCATAGTAATGCCCACCTGTCCCACCGATGGGAGTAGCGTGCCGTCAGTTAGCACCTCATTAAATACCTTCACCAAAACTGGGCAAAGCTGATCACAAAATATTTTATAGACTTTCACCGTCAACCGAAGGATGGTCTTGCCAAACAAATCTGATTGAGTTCTTTGACTGGGTGACCAGAGAACTAGATCAGGGGCATGCAATGGATGTCATCTACCTGGATTTCAGCAAAGCCTTTGATACTGTTCCTCATAGGAGGCTTCTCAATAAACTCAGTAGCTTGCGGATGAGTCCCAAGATAGCAAACTGGATTAGAAATTAGTTGACTGACAGACAACAGAAGTTGATGGTACATGGAGCTCACTCATAAAAACATAAGATATTTATTTATTTATTTAGTAAACATTTGTATACCGCTGCTTCCTACGATCAGCAGCGGTTTACTTTACAGAATCATAATGTATCGTACAATACAGTGATTTTTTAAGATACACATTTCGATTGGGCAATGATTTACATAAAACAGGAAATAGCAATTAGATACGTTATACATTGGATTGGGGCTAACAAATCTAAATATACATTTGATTGTAGGTGCGTGGGTGGGGCCTAAAATATACATATATACAAGATTACATACCGGTATTCTAAATGCCGTCATGGCAGGCAAAAGCCATCTAGTTGAGGTAAGGTGTCACACTTAGGTCAGGTTGTAGTGAGCCTGAAATAAGTGGGTTTTGAGTTTCCTTCTGAATTCACTCAAATTATTTGTCAGTCGCAACTCGTGTGGGAGTTGGTTCCAGTGGATTGGTGCTGTATATGTGAATGCTCTATTGCTTGTTTCTGCTTTGACAGTTCTTATGCTGATCGGAACACAGAGAGCGTTGAGATTTATGGTTCTTCTGTTCCTGTTGTGTGGCTGAATAGTGATTAGGTTATCGAGGAGGAGGGTGCAATGTTGTGAATGAGCTTAAACGTTGTTATGAGAAGTTTGAAAATGATGCGAGCGGCCACCGGGAGCCAATGCAGTTCCATTAGCACTGGGGTTATGTGATCTGTGACGCTTTTTTCCATGATGACTCTTGCAGCAACATTTTGAGCCATTTGCAAGATATTTAGGGTGTTCTTCAGAAGCCCTTGCAGAATGGCGTTGCAATAGTCTAGGTGAGGAATGATGAGAGCTTGCGCAACAGTCCTGAAGTCAGATTTCTCGAGGATATTGCAAAGTGGTTGAAGAACTTTCAATTTGTAAAAAATGGTTCGGTTAATTGTTCGGAGGTGTTTATCCATCTTAAGGTTGCTGTCTAGTAGGACCCCTAGATATTTTATTGCAGGCTTCGTATGATATGTTTTTGTTAAGGGTGACTGTGGTGGGCGGGATGAAATTGGTTTTCTTGGAGATAAACATGACCTCTGTTTTCTTGTGGTTTATTGACATGTTGTTTTGTTGAAGCCATGTTTGTAGCATGTCAAGGCATTCTTCTAGTGGAGTGAAATCCGGTTGTGTTATGTCAAGGTGCGTGTACAGCATCACATCGTCAGCATAGATGTGGTAATTGATGTTGCACTTCTGAAAGATCTCGCAGACCGGTTTTATATACAAATTGAATAGGAGAGATGATAAGGCGGACCCTTGAGGAATCCCCTGGGTTTGGGGGAAGGCATCGACTTTATCGTCGTTGAATTGAACTTGTTGCATCCTATTGGATATATATGATGCAAACCACTTTAAAGGGGTCCCTGTTATACCTATGGATGCAAGACGGTTTAAGAGGGTGCCGTGGTGTACTGTATCAAATGCAGCTGAAATGTCGATAAATATAAGTATGAACATAGCATTTTTGTTCTCGAGACCCCTGAGGAGGTTGTCAAGGAGTGCCAGCAGTAGGGTTTCTACTCTGTGATGCTGACGAAACCCATATTGATGCATATCTAAGGCTTTCCTATCGTCGATGTGATCCTGCAGCTGCTGCTGAACCGCCTTTTCGATTGTTTTAGCTAAGAATGATATGCTCGAGATCGGGCGATATGATGCAGGATCACTTTTGTTGAGTGTTTTGTTCTTTAAGATGGGTCTTATAAGTGATCTCTTGAGATGGGTCGGCATTGTACCTTGTTGGAGTGACTGGTTAACAATGTAGGAGATAGAAATCGCAAAACCTTTCTTAGTTGCTTTTATCCAAGCCGCTGGGCATGGGTCAAGAGGGGAGGTGGTGGAGTTTAAATTGGTTATGATGTTTATGATCTGTTGTTCACCTAATTGCTGGAAGGTATTCCATTCTGCTGCAGACTCAGACTGAGAGACGGTGTCGGTTTCTCGAGGGGTGAGGACTAAAGACATGCTTTGATCGATGCTTGTGGGTACTTGCGGGTGTAGTTTCTTGGCGTAATGGTCTGCAAGCGTCTGGGCCTTTATTTCGTCGGCATAGACGGTGTCCTGGGAGGTTTTGGTGAGTGATTTGACAAGCTCAAATAGCTCTCTGGGTCTATTAAGAGCTTTATTGAGTAGGTTAGTGTGGTGAACCTTTTTTGCAAGGTTGACCTCATTCTTGTATTTCATGAGGAGTGTTAGGTATAGTCGCTTGCATTCCTCGGTTTGTGTTTTCCTCCATTTTTTTTCCAGCTTGCGTAGTTCCCTTTTCATTCTGCATAGAGTAGGAGAGTACCATGGTTCGGTTCTTGTTCTTATTGCTGTGTTTGCGGCTTTCCAGGTTGGTCTTGCTGCTGCTTCGATCCCTGAGTTCCATATGTCTACCAGCTTATCTAGGTCCGTGAGAGTGTATTCAAAGCGTGAAGAAATAGATGTTACCAATGTTTGTTTCACTATTGAATTTTCGGAATTTCCTTTGGTGATGTGTTTTTGAGTCGGCTTGAGATTGTTCATTTATGGATGGTAAGTGGATTTCAAATTCAATTAGGTAGTGGTCAGACCAGGGGACCTGGGTTACTCGAGTTTCAGGTTTTCGTATTTCATTTAGTTGCGTGTCGGATGATATGAACACCATATCTAGGGTGTTGCCTTTGCTATGAGTGGCTTCCTGAATAATTTGAACATATCCAAGCTGGTTCATGGCTTCAAGGAAAGTGTCGGCCTGCATGGGGGGTACGGATGGCATACTGATATGCCATACTGGGTCAGACCAAGGTCCATCAAGCTTAGTATTCTGTTTCCAACAGTGGCCAATCTAGGTCATATGGAGTGGAGGAGTGACCTAGTGGTTGGGGCAAGGTACTTCAGGCTGGAAGGTCGGGGGTTCAAATCCCACTAGAGGACAGCAACCTTGGGCCAGAAGGACTGGGGTTTCTAGTCCCCAAGGTGCTCCTTGTGGTCTTGGGCAAGCCACTTAACCCTCCATAGTCCATGTTTCCTGTAAAATAGTTATCTCCAAGTTATAATGCCCTGTTCAATGTAATTTCAGTTTGTTCAATGTAAACCGCACTGATGCAGAATAGCGCGGTATATAAGAGAATGTAAATAAATAAATAAATATGTACCTAGCAGTTTCACAATGCTTGTACTGGATCAAGCATTGATATCTTCGGTCACTTCTTAATAATGGTTTATGGACCTTTCCTCCAGGAACTTGTCCAAACCTTTTTTAAGCCAAGCTACACTAACAGCCTTTACTACATCCTCCGGTAACAAATTCCAGAGTATCATTACACGTTGAGTGAAAAAATATTTTCTTTTATTAGTCTTAAATAGTTTACCCTGTAGCTTCATTGCATAGGGACTCAGATGAAAGGAAGGTGATTAGCGGGGTGCTCCAGGGTTCGGTCTTGGGCCCGGCACTGTTCAATGTATTTGTGAGTGATATTGCTGAAGGACTGAATGGAAAAGTCTTTACAAGTGCTGAGTAGTAGTAGTAGTAGTAGGAATGCCCTTCCGATGGAAGTGGTGGGGGCAAACACTGTGATGGGATTCAAAACTGCATGGGACAAACACAGTGCATCCCTTTACAGCAACAGGATAAAAACAAAATAAATGGAGCCATCTAATGTCTCAACAAATAGGGTGTCCTACATGGAGAGGTAGGTTCACCTCTAAATAAAGACATGGGGAGGGGTGGCCTGCACAGAGCGACAAGTGCACCTACTCTGGCTATCTTGCTGGGCAGACTAGATGGACCATGCTGGTCTTTATCTGCCATCATTTACTGTGTTACTATGTAACCCATCTAGCCCAGGTGCCTTATAAGTAGCTAACCCTCGAATGAACTACTGCACTTCCTCCAAGACTATGGGCCTATCCAAATGCTCTCTAGCCATCTCAACCAGCAGCGGCAGCATTCCGACTCCAAGTACCTCACCACCTCTGCCCCTTTTCCCCCAATTCATTAGTATACAGCACCCAGTAGTAGGTTTGGAATGCCTCCTGGATATCCCCATCCCTCATTACCCCTCTCCCCAACTTCGTGTATAATCTTCTCTACTGCTCGATAGGCCTGCTGGACCTTTAGACTGCAGGCCACCAACTTGTCTCCATGCTTGTAGAACCTCTGTCGAGAACACTCAATTGAAATGCTAGATCCTCCACTTGAATAGAGTGCATTGCCATACGTGCCTTCTCCAGCACCCGCAATGCATCCTGACTTCTCTTGTAGGCGTGCTTGTTGTCGTCTGCGCACCTCCACATATCCATGTTTTAGAGCCTGCTGCCTCAGCTGTTTCTGCCATGCTCCCCACATAAGAAAACGCTCCCTTAGATACTCCTTAAAGGCGTCCCAAACCATGGCTAGTCTCATTTCCCCTCCCCTATTCAATGAGAAGTATTCCGTGATATCCTTCTCAATGCTAGTCACCATCTCTTTATCCCACAAAAGCCCTTCATTCATCAGCCAGAAGCTTCTACCCTTCTGGTGACCCCAACCTCTGCCTCCAGCCATAATGGCCAGTGATCCGACCATGTGATTGGCTCCTGCTCGATTCGCTCCAGATTTGTCTACAAATCTCAGCTAATAAGCAGCATGTCCAGTTGGGAGTAGATGTGATGCGGTGTGGAGTAGTACAAATAGGCTTGACTCCTAGGGTGAACCTCCTGCCACTCATCTATTAGCTGCCATAGCTGCATCAAAATTTTCAGACATTGCCTGTACATCCTTTCCCCTCCTCTCCCTCTCTCCAGGTGATCCAGTTGCGGGGAGAGGACCACATTAAAATTGCCACCCACCACTAGAGATTCCTACACAAACCCAGATAGCTATTGTACATAAGAACATAACATAAGATATGCCATACTGGGTCAGACCAAGATCCATCAAGCCCAGTATCCTCTTTCCAACAGTGGCCAAACTAGGTCATACGTACCTAGCAGTTTCCCCAAAAGACACAGGTTCCACAGTGCTTGTACTGGGTCAAGTATCGATATTCTGGGTCCCTTCTTAATAATGGTTTATGGATTTTTCCTCCAGGAACTTGTCCATAAGAACACTCCAACCTATAAAACTATGCCCCTTGCCCCTGATTAGGGGCATGCACGCTGACCACAGTTATTATTCTGCCCTGCAGGGTCCCTTTCAGGACCATAAACCTCCCCTCTGGATCGCGAAGTTCACCCTTCATCTCCATGGGGAGTGAATCCTGAAGCAAGATAGCATTCCCCCCCCTCAGATTCCTTCCCCCCGCTTGGACATGACAAAGCCCCTCTGGTAATGCCTAGCTCTCAAAAGGGTCTGGTCTCTAATCTGAAGATGTGTTTCTTAGACACACATTATATCCCAGTCCAGACTATTAGCTTCTTTAAAAAGCAGCTGCTGCTTGCGAGGCAAATTAAGTCCCTTAGCATTTATAGTGGCAATCCGTAAAGCCCTCATCAGTACCCCTGACCCGCACCCGCCTCCCCCCTCTATCCTCGATCCCTCAACCCACCTCCCCCATCCTCTCCCCTCACTCCCTCCACTCCTTCTCCCTCCCCCTCTTCCCCCCAAACCCCTCCACCACCCCTCTATATTACAGCCCCACAAGTTAGGCAGCCAACTATCAGAGAAAATGATGACTTCCCCTCCCCCCTTCATCCACCAAGCCCCTCCCACTCACTAAATTCCCTCTTAGTCACTCACCTATTTGATAGTTCATTCACACTCCCACACACTCACCCCACACTTCTCAGGTCTACCCTTACCCCCCCTTCCTGCCCACCTACCACTTCCCCTATGCACCCTCCATCCATTCTACTCGCTCCCCAGACCCACCAACCATGGGTATTGGGCACACAAACTCCAGTCTCTCTTACGCACTCCATCCCCCAAATCCATTATTCAGCTGAATACCCAGTCCCCAGTCAGTCATTTGAGTCCAAGTTTTCCACCAGCTAATGTCCCTTCTGCTGTCATCAAAGCCTCTGGATCTGCTGCACCCATTGCCATCTCGCCTCATGCTGTCTGGGCACAGTATAAGGCCCCTCCAAGTCTGCCGCCCCTCTATCTCCAGCTCTTTTAAATAGGACAAAGCTTGTGTCTTAGCTCGGGCCGTACAGCCTTCCTTAACAATGACAAGCGCGAAAGGAAACTGCTATCTGTATCGGATGCCTTGATCCAGTAGTTTCCGTATTATGTCGCACAGGTCTTGTCTGCGCCTCAGAGTGTTAGGTGACAGATCTTCAAACAGTTTAATCTTGTGAGCATCCCATTGAGAGTGCCTTTCTGTCAGGCTTTCAGCATGACCTGCTCTTTCAAGGTTAAGTTATGTTGATCATTATAAATAGCCTATATAAAGGGCTAGAGAAACAAACAGTTATGTCCCTGGGGAGGCTTGATTTAGCTGGTCCCAGTGCGTGGTGTGCATGATCCAGGAGGATTTTAGGGCACTCCTCTGCTCCATCCCACAACGTGGCCACAATCTTTCTGACCACTTCTGCACTGTCTTGGTACTGCGCCTCCTCAGGTATCCCACGAAACCTTACATTACTTTGCCTGCTGCGATTCTCAGTGTCCTCAAGTTTGTCTGCTAGCTCCACATTTGCTTATGTTTATTAAAACTTTATATACCGCCCAATACAATTAGCATCTGGGCGGTTCACAATACATAAAATCAATTTAAAAAAGAAATGTTAAAAGAGAGAGAGCTGCGAAAAAGAGCCAGAAAAGGAACGCCATAAAATTAAAGAAAAAAGGGATAGAAACAGAGAAACAGATTGGGGGATAAAGATGGGTAACAAAAGGGAAAAAGAAGGGGATGACAACAACAAAAAATAATATGAGACAGGGGTAAGGGGTATGCTGTCAGAGGCCTAGAGGGGGGAGGGGGGGGGAAAGATGGGACCGGGAAAGGAAGGTTAAAGGCAGAACAGAAAAGATGGGTTTTAAGATTAGTTTTAAAGGACGGGTAGGAGGTTTCTAAGCGTAGAGAGGAGGGAAGGGAGTTCCAGAGCCTTGGACCAAGAAAAAAGAAGGTGGAAGACCAAGTAGATTCTAGGTGCGCTTGGGAGGGAGGGAGTAGAAACATACGGTTGGTGTGAATAGAGCGGAGAGAACGATGAGGGGTATGAAGGTGAACCAGGCTAGAAAGATATAGGGAGATACCTGAATGGAACACCCTGTGAACAAAAATAAGAATTTTGAATTGAACACGAAAGACAACAGGAAGCCAATGAAAATGGAGGAGTGACATGATCGAACCGTGAAGCATGGGAAAGGACACGAACAGCAGCATTTTGAACACGCTGAAGACGACAAAGTTGGGATTGGGGAAGACCAGCAAGACAAACATTACAGTAGTCAAGACGAGACATAACAAGGGATATAATGAGGGTAGTCATGGAAGAGATAGTAAGGAAAGGTCGTACGGCACGAAGTTGTTTTAAGGAAAGGAAGGAACATTGGACAACTGAGGAGATATGGTCTTTAAAGGAGAGGGAGGAATCAAGAATCACACCCAAGTACCGCAAGGAAGAGACGGTGGGGATGGGAGAAGAAGAAAATAAGGGGGTGAGGGTAGGAGTGGGATTACCAAAAGTGAACCATATATACAGACTTTTCCAGCTCCCCCACTGAATCCAGCTGTGCTCCATTTGCGCCTTCACGCTCTCCACATGTGCTCCCTTATTGTGCAGCTCACTGTAGAGATTAGCAGCAAGAGTAGTTATATCCCCCCGGACTGAAGACATCTCAGTTTCTAGCTCCAGGAACCGGCCCTCAGCTCTCCCGGTGTTATCTGCTCATCCACCCGAGCCCATGCCACTCTCCCTGCTAGCAGTAGCCACGCAGCCTCGCCATCTTGCGGACTCCATAGCTGCAATCTTTGTTGCTTCCTTTTTCACCACCAATGAGGAGTGCTCAAAAGCAAACTCCTGTAGATCCAGGAGCCTCTTTTTGCTTATTATTGCTAACTTGATAGGTGACCTCATGAATCCTACTCGCTCTGGGTAATTTTGCCACTAGTAAGAGGGATAACAAGTTGCTTTAGCTTGGCAGGTTAGCAGAGCTCTAAACCCAGACCGTGGTGACGTCCATTGCCCACATTTTCACGGTGATCCATTCTTTGATAGTAAAATCATGTACATCAATTACTGTGTCTCTTGAACACTACTCTTGGGTAGTCCCAGTGCCCGGTGAGCTGAAAAAAATGGCAACATCATTTCTACCCCACCATTCCACAAAATCTCCTTGCAGACAGCCTTGGCTACTTTCTTACAGTCAAGGAACTCAGGCTCGTCTGGACCCCCCCCCCCCCCTTATGCATAAATTATTTTGTCACAAACTATTTTCCATGTCCCCAATCTTAAGCATTATCATTTCTTTCCACTCCTCGTTCTTTTGTACCTGGGTCGCCAGAGCTGCCTGCTCATCTGCCAGCTCGTCCAGATGCTCCTCATGTTCTCCCACCCTGTGGTCCAGTTCCACTAGCTCCTCTTTGACTTCGCCAACCAGGCCCCCCAATTCCATTCTCATGGTGGTGATCTCCTTCTTCAATACCTGGAACCATTCTTTTAATTCAGCGCTTGACACCTGTGGTACTGTCACCATATTGCTCTCCATGCTGTCATCTCTCTCGCCCTCCTCCTCTATGTCCAGGCCCTACGGTCTGCTGGCCACCATGCTGCCATTCCCGCTGGGCTCGTGTTTTGCCCCTGAATATGCAAATACCTTCAGGTCTGCGGTTTTTCATCTTGTCACCATGTTGCTACCTCAACGCCCTGCGAGGCTATCTGCCTTTGGGTTTTCAAGTTGTGGAGGCAGAATGTGCTGCTTTTTATAAGGGGTCGCCACCAGAGCTTTCCTCTCAAGCCGTCATCGAGCTGTGTGATGTCCAGGGCCGGATTTACCTTGAGTGAGGCCCTACGCCAACAAAAATTGTGGCCCCCAGAAAAGATAAAAACGAGCACGCCGGATCAGCTGCGCACTGTTGGCCCTGACATCATAATTAAACTGGGAATCCCAAAAGCCAAACTTGGAATGTACAACACTGTAGAAATAAAAATATACATTAATCTGCTCTTGTACTAAACAAAGCGCAGACGTTAATGATGCACATTTACCAGAGCTGACATATTCCAATTAATAAATTCAAAATAAAGGGATATTTTTCTACCTTTTGTGCATTTTTTTTCAGCTGCAATTGCTCCAGCCACTTTCTTCTGGTTTCTTCGTGTCAGCCCACCTCCAGTCTTAACCCCCCCCCCCCATCGGCTCAAGTAAACTTTAATAAAAAAAATAAAACACTGGCCGCTGCCGCATGGACTGTCCCGCGGGGCATTTCCCATCAGCCCCTGCGGGCTTAACAGAGACGCGAGGGAGACTCTCCCTTCGCGCCTCTCAAAGCCGTGCCGGAGGGAGGGAGGGAGGGACGGACGGATTCAGCCGGGCAGAGGGGGCCCCGCGGGACAGTCCATGCTGCCGCGGCAGCAGAGGGGGCCCCGCGGGACGCTCCATGCTGCCGCGGCGGCAGCCAACGGGTTTTTTTTTTAAAATTTAATTTTAAAAAAAGCTAATTTGTTCAATTTTTGTGGGCCCTTGCCAGCTGTGGGCCCTATGCCACGGCGTAGTTGGCGTATAGGTAAATCCTGCCCTGGTGATGTCACTTCCTTCATTTCTATGTTTTCTGGCTCATTTGCAGCTTTTTTAAATTATTGCTCTCACTAGATGTGGAGTGACCTACAAAGGCAGTCCTGCACCTATTCTACAAGAAGCTCTCGGGGTTATTCTGTCCCCCGAATAGCAGGGATGGATGTCTGCGATTTGTGGGCCTCCCTGCTGGTGTCTAACTTCCCCACCGGATGTATGGGGAAGTTAGATGGGGGCGGGGAGGGGGCAGATCGGGATGGAGTTAGGGTGGGTGGTGGGTGGTCGCCGGCCCTGGACGTACAAGGCCGATTCTAATGTTGGCCCTGTACGTCCAGGGCCGGCAGCTTGTACAGGGAAGTTATTCCACCTCCGATGTGGAATGACGTCCCTGGATGTAGTGGATCGGCGGGCGCAGATGGGGTAGGGGGGGTCCAAGGTCATTCCCCACAGCCCGACCCTGGCCGTAGATGGCCGGATAGGGGTCAGACTGTGGGGAATTAGCTGCAGGAGCCAGTGGCCGGATCGCAGCTTTTAAATGGAACGGTGGTGCCATGGCAACCGGACGCCATGAAACCACAGCTCCATTTAAAAGCCCTGATTGAGTTATTCAGGCAGGTCCTGTATGTGCAGGGGAGGCTAAATCGCAGTCTTGGCCTGCACGCACAGGACTGTTTCCAATTCTTTCTCTTTCTTTCTTTATATTTTCATTTTTAACATTAAACAATACAATTAATCGACAACTCTACTATCTAGACACCCCTCTAATGCTACCTCTCCACTCCCTCCCCCCCACCCAAAACGTCTCCCCGCCCCCCGCCTCCTTGTGGGTTATTAACTGGAAAAGCCGGATATTTACCATCTGAAAAGAAGCAGATGAAATAAACCTGCAACAAGCGGTAACTAGTTAACAATTACTTAATTATGCCACTGCGACATATTCATCTAAATATTGCCATTTGTCCACCTTTGGCTTGCCCCGTAGACTGTTTCCCTCTTGCACGCGTTGGTTGAAATTCAGTCCTCTCTGGTTTATGATCTTGTCCTGCATTTTTTCAAAACTAGCATATACACAGACTAAATTCCATCCAATTTGGAAGAGTCTTTCCAGTAGCTCGCTAATAATTTTAACGCTCTTGCCATCATAAAATTGAATAAAAAGGTTTTTTCTCTCGTTAGTGACAAAGAAGCCACCTTAGAGCGCATGATGACTATCTCCCAGGTTAGCAGTGCCTGGAAGTGCAAGATAGTTTGGATCAACAAACCCCATACAACAGGGGATCACTCAGATCACTTTCAAACCGCACTTAAACTATAACTGTTAAGAAAAAAACAGGTCTTTTACAACAACAGTGAAGTCTCTCATCTTATCATCGACGCTTCCTGCTCCTCCACGAAAATCCGGAGAGCTGCTGGATCCTCAAATGATCTTGTGTGGTTATGGAGGGTAACCAGGAGCCTTGTGGGAAAAAATAAACCATAGCGGGCTTGCAAGGCCTGCAACCGCGGTCTAAATGCCAAGAGCTGCTTTCTTCTTTCTACCGTCGCCTTGTGAAAGTCCAGGTAGAATGCAATATTTTGGCCTTCATATTTAATTGGAGCGCGTGATCTCACTACTGCCATTATTTGTACCACTTGAGTGTGCCGAAGAACATACAGGATGATTGGGCGTGGCCGTCTTGCATTTAGGCCGGGATGCGATGGAATCCTGTGAGCTCTTTCGATTTCAAAAGGTTGACTGAAATCCACTCTCAGCGTCTTAGAAATTAGTTTCTCCAAGAACGATTTCAGGTTGGATCCTTCTGCACCCTCCGGGATGCCAACAATTCTGATGTTGTTTCTTCTTGTTCTGTTATTTAATTCCTCCAGGTTCCTTTCCAGCGTCGCAATCCGCTTGCTGTTTGCTGACACCTGTTTCAAGCGCTCTTCATGCACAGCAACTTTGCTTTCCATGACGATTAGCTTTTCCGAAAGCCCAGCAAGTTGTTCCTTTAGCTCCCGATATCTGCTTGTACTCCGCTGAGGGTTTCCCCGTTTGCAGCCACCATCTCACGCACAGCCCAAATCTCCGCGAGCAGTTCTTGCATTCCCAGTGGGGTTTCGCGTGCGGCCACCATTTTCTGAGGAGAGGGAGGATCGGGTTTTGCCCTTTTTGCCCCCGCACTTACTGCCGTGCTATAGTCTAGTCGCGTGGGCTTGCTCCCTGACAGCTCCTGAGGCACTTATCAAGAAATGCAGAAGGAACTCACTTCTTTAGCGAGGGCGAGTCAGGATTTCTTCCGATGGATTCAGCGAGGCTAGGAATTAGGCAGCCATCTTAACTGATGCTGGCTCTGCCTCCCGACTGTTCGCAATTCTGATCCCACGGGGCTAGACCTGTCCCGTGGAATCAAATTAATGATGCCGTCTGTATGTCCGGTTCAGACTGGACGTACAGAGGGCTTTGACATCCGGGAAAGAATAGGGCTATCTATGTTTGGCACAGCTTCTTGTAATTAACAATTGTTGATGTGGTTATCTATCACAGTATCAAAATGTATAAAATAACAATTTCTGTGATTCTTATATAGAAGCTATTTTCGCAACAAATTGAACTCTAGGCTAATGAGGTCTCAGATACCATAGGTTGCCACTGTTTCATGAAACTGCAGTGGACTAATACCTAAAAATACATCAATGACCTCTTTCTTCAACTTTTAGCCTTATAAGTCCTCTTCTAAGACAGCATTCATGACGTGAATTTTTTTCTTTTTTTCTTATTTTTCTCGAAGACCCATTTGAATAAACATACTGTTTAGTAATAAATAATCAATAGTAAACCAGTGCTTAGCTTTACGATGGACTTCCCGACGCTAATTCAAGCGCTCCGAGATGCGTTTCTCCTATTGGTTTCTTCAGGGGAATACATTCACATCGTCACTATAAAGAAAAATAAGTTCTTCAGTTACATGCTTCAAAAATTCACATGTTTAAAAGTCATTTTATTACCATGTTCACCAATCCTCCTACCTATTTATTGCACCAGCTTGGTTCAACGGAGCTTTGGGTATGATGTGCTCCACTAACAAAAACGCCGCGCATGCGGACTAGTAAAATAGTCTTTCTTAATTGATAGCTCATGAATGGATATAATCCCTTAAGGGGAAACGTAGGCTGCAAATCGTCATGTATCAAATACATAATTCCCATTCAATTCTGGAATTAAGCCCCTGAGGTGTTAGCGTACCCAAAGTTTGAATCCATCGTTGTTCTCGAAATAGCAACGTATGATCTATAGATTTTCCCTGAGTTGGAAAAAGAACTTGTTCTATGACGAAACATCTTAAATCAGAAAAAACATGTTGAAAATTCAAACAGTGATCTACGATCGGGGCTTCTCTTCTTTGGCATCGTAACTTACTTCGATGTTCATTAATTCTTACTTGCAGAGAACGAATGGTTTTCCCAACATAGAGAAGATCGCACGGACAGCAGAGGGCATAGATAACCTGTATAGATTTGCAATTTGTACTACTTCGTAGTCGATAACAAGTATTTTGATGACAAAAGTCCTGCAGTTCTAAGGTAATTGAACAAATATTGCATGTTCCACAGCGTGTGTGGCCTGCAGTTATTTGAATTTTCAACATGTTTTTTCTGATTTAAGATGTTTCGTCATAGAACAAGTTCTTTTTCCAACTCAGGGAAAATCTATAGATCATACGTTGCTATTTCGAGAACAACGATGGATTCACACTTTGGGTACGCTAACACCTCAGGGGCTTAATTCCAGAATTGAATGGGAATTATGTATTTGATACATGACGATTTGCAGCCTACGTTTCCCCTTAAGGGATTATATCCATTCATGAGCTATCAATTAAGAAAGACTATTTTACTAGTCCGCATGCGCGGCGTTTTTGTAAGTGGAGCACATCATACCCAAAGCTCCGTTGAACCAAGCTGGTGCAATAAATAGGTAGGAGGATTGGTGAACATGGTAATAAAATGACTTTTAAACATGTGAATTTTTGAAGCATGTAACTGAAGAACTTATTTTCTTTATAGTGACGATGTGAATGTATTCCCCTGAAGAAACCAATAGGAGAAACGCATCTCGGAGCGCTTGAATTAGCGTCGGGAAGTCCATCGTAAAGCTAAGCACTGGTTTACTATTGATTATTTATTACTAAACAGTATGTTTATTCAAATGGGTCTTCGAGAAAAATAAGAAAAAAAGAAAAAAATTCACGTCATGAATGCTGTCTTAGAAGAGGACTTATAAGGCTAAAAGTTGAAGAAAGAGGTCATTGATGTATTTTTAGGTATTAGTCCACTGCAGTTTCATGAAACAGTGGCAACCTATGGTATCTGAGACCTCATTAGCCTAGAGTTCAATTTGTTGCGAAAATAGCTTCTATATAAGAATCACAGAAATTGTTATTTTATACAGCTTCTTGTAAAACACTATGGGTATTCTCCCAATCTTGACTTGAACATGCTTATTCAATTGGGCTCCGATGAATGGCATCACCTACCTGTAAGGACTTATATTCTCCATATGTGAGAACACAGGGTATGCTGATGACGTCTTGCTATACATGCCAATCTCGACGGAACATCCAGACCTCTCTCCGCTGGTCAGCTGCTTCGATGCAGTCACAGATTGGCTACACACGCAGAAGCTCAAAATAAACCAAGAAAACAGAGGTCCTCTTCATCACCAGGAACCCCGCATTCATTCCACCCTCCTCTCTAAAGGTACGGGATGCAGAGCTACTCAGCAAGCCCACGATACGATACCTAGGAGTCACGCTGGATCAACAGCTCAACATGAAGGCCCAGATAGGCAACATGGTAAAGGTGATCTACCACAAAATCCGGATGCTTCGCCACCTGCGACAGTTACTAGAGCCAGAAGACTTCCGGACAGTCTTCCAAGCACTAATAATGCCACACTTCGACTATGCCAACGCAATACTGTACGGTCTCCCGAAAAGCACGCCTAACCCCCTACAGCTTGCAATGAATGCAGCTGCCAGAGTCCTGCATGGAGCATCCAGGAGGAACCATATCACCCCAGTTCTGAAACAACTGCACTGGCTGCCGGTATAATGCAGGATCTCCTTTAAGATCTTGACAATGACCAACAAGGCCATCAACAACTGCTCCTTCACTTCCCTCACAAATCTCATCCAGACCACCCCCCTTAACAGAGTAAGGAGGTCAGCTGCCACCAATACTCTTATACTCCCGAAGGCGATCACCAAATGCTCTCAAGCAATGAGAAACATAGCCTTCACTTTCTATGCACCCTCCTGTTGGAATGCCCTGCCACCGGCCATACGAGCCACCAATGACCTCGCCCAGTTTAGAAAGGCACTGAAACACCATCTGTTCCTCCAGTATTATACTGCACCGGATGACGTCTCACAGCCAATCACACCCAGGACCCAGACCAATGCCCCCAACGCTGACACCTCACACACCTCCAGCCCTACCTTTGAGAGCCCCACCTCCTCAAATTTACCACCGTGTGTATAGAAGACCCTAACAGTAGACAATAACGAACTGTCCACACACCTTGCGACAGCCAGATAAGTTGTACATAATTACGCTGTTAACCCTGTAGATAAGGCTAAGCTGCCCTATAATCTGCAATAGCCAAAGTGTACATAGTTACCCTGTTAGCCCTGTATATAGAACCCTGTTCATTGTAAGTCCCCTGCAGACTTGCCTGCACTGGACAAATGTGTTACATGTAAACCGCACTGATTTCAAATACCACGGTATAAAAGAAACATTAAATAAATAAAGTAAATAAGCATTACTCAGCTATACTCTGTAATATCTCCTATTACCCAGAACAGTATTTATTATTACTCACCTGGGTATGAGCCAGTAATTGCTCTTTCTCCTGATTCTTGAAGATCCGAGACATTCGGCTCTTCCTCTTGTTTAATCCTCGATAATATATCAGGATCGATCCCCTCATAGCCTGTTTTCAGTAATAAATATGAAAAATGAGTTATAATTCCACTTAGTTTCACAGGATTGGATATATTTTCAAGAAGCTGCGCGTTATGAGTCCCTTAGTATTAACGATTGATTTAGGGGGCTCCAGTGATCATCTTCAGGATGACTGCTGAGCCCTTCAGAACCTTCTTCCCTCAGAATCAAATCCAAGATTTTACACAACATGACTGCAAGAGTATGACATTCTATGAGAATTAAAGAGGAGACATACTTACTGATGAGTGAAGGCATTGCCTTGGGAGGGCAGGGTTCAAATCTTACCCCCCCCCCAACACTCTTTCTAACTTTGGGCAAGTCCCTTTGGGGGTAACTTTATAACTGGTGACATTAGTGAGTTGCTGGGTCACCAAGAGTCAGCACTGACTCGAAGGCACATATTGCATTCTTTGACATTAGTGAGAAATGTGTGTTGTGCTTTTCATTTTTGTTTCTAATTTTTATTTTATTAAATTTTTTTCAAAACTGTATACATAGCGTTTACTACCAACAATATGGTAACACCAATGAAAACTTACAAACAGAGCCTTCCCACCTCTTTCCCCCTACTATAAAACCCAGGACAGAGATTCTAATTTAAAGAAACGGAAGGAGCCCCTGCCAATTTGTGAGTGTGACAAATAGCATGACACCAGAACGTTGCATTCAAGGAAGACACAACCTTCCAGCAGTGCATAACATGTTGAATTGTGACAGATATCAAGAAGTGCATTGTCATGCTTAGATAATTTCTCTTTCTACCGTAAAGATAGAAAAAAAAAGATCTGTATTGTCTTACTAATCTGTTATGTTTTTTTGAAGGAGTGAATAAACAGGTGGACAAAGGTGAGTCGGTTGATATTGTGTATCTGGACTTTCAGAAAGCCTTTGACAAGGTCCCTCATGAGAGACTTTTGGCAAAACTAAAGAGTCATGGGATAGGAGGCAGTGTACTACTGTGGATCAGGAACGGTTTAAAAGATAGAAAGCAGAGGGTAGGGCTAAATGGCCAATTTTCCCAATGGAGAAAGGTGAATAGTGGTGTACCCCAGGGATCTGTGCTGGGTCCGCTGCTTTTTGACATATTCATAAATGACCTGGAAAGTGGAATAACGAGTGAGGTTATCAAATTTGCTGATGACACAAAACTATTTAAAGTTGTTAAAACCCAGGAGGATTGTGGAAAATTGCAAGAGGATCTTGATAAATTGGAAGACTGGGCATCAAAATGGCAGATGAAATTTAATGTGGAGAAGTGCAAGGTTATGCACCTAGGGAAGAACAACCCAAACTATGGTTACACGATGCAAGGTTCCACATTAGGAACCACCACCCAAGAAAAAGATTTAGGCGTCCTTGTGGATACCATGTTAAAACCCTCGGCCCAGTGTGCAGCGGCGGCCAAGAGAGCAAATAGAATGCTAGGTATGATAAGGAAAGGAATGGAAAATAAAACAAAAGATATTATAATGCCTCTATATCGTTCCATGGTGAGACCGCACCTTGAATATTGTGTGCAATTCTGGTCGCCATATCTTAAAAAGGATATAGCAATTTTAGAAAAGGTTCAGAGAAGAGCCACCAAAATGGTAAAGGGGATGGAAGGCTACTCCTATGAAGAAAGGCTAAAAAGGTTGGGGCTCTTTAACCTGGAAAAGAGACGGCTGAGGGGAGATATGATAGAAGTCTATAAATTAATGAACGGAGTGGAACGGGTAAACGTAGATCGATTGTTTACCTTATCAGAATATAGAAAGACTAGGGGACATGCAATGAAGCTACAGGGTAAACTATTTAAGACTAATAAAAGAAAATATTTTTTCACTCAACGTGTAATCAAACTCTGGAATTTGTTACCGGAGGATGTAGTAAAGGCTGTTAGTGTAGCTGGGTTTAAAAAAGGTTTGGACAAGTTCCTGGAGGAAAGGTCCATAAACCATTATTAAGAAGGGACCCAGGATATCAATGCTTGAACCAATACAAGCATTGTGGAACCTGTGTCCCTTGGGGAAACTGCTAGGTACGTATGACCTAGATTGGCCACTGTTGGAAACAGAATACTGGGCTTGATGGACCTTGGTCTGACCCAGTATGGCATATCTTATGTTCTTATGTTCTTAATAGGGAAATCCAAGTGAAGACTGTCACTAATATGTTCCCACACTTTCAGCCAGAAGGGTTAATTAAAGGGCATTCAAATACCATGTGATTGAGAGTCCCTATATCAGTAGTACTCCTCCAGTAAGTATTCGATTGTAAAAGACCAGCTCTATGTATGCGCAACGGGGTCCAAATGGCACAATGAGCTAAGAAAAACAACGTTTGAGCCAGGCTGCTGGACATCATGGATCTAACTGTGTGATTCCAAAATGTATTCCAGTTAATCACATCCTGTGGCATATCAATGTCCGATTCCCATGTGTCCTGTGCTTTTCAATAGTATCACTTAAGCTCAAACTCCTCCCTCAGAAACCCCTCCTCAAACAGCGGATAAACTTAGATATACACGAGCTATACATACGTAACTTTACCCATACAGAGGGGGCACGATTATATAAAGCCCACTTCCAAAAGGGAAAGCACTGCTTAATATGAAGATACGGCTTGGAAAATTACCCTCCCCCCTCTCCCCTCATCTCAAGTGACAACTTGGATTGTAAACTCACTGGTGCAGGGACAGATTGTGCCTCAGTTATAAAAATGCTGTATGTCCCCTTGAGCTAAAACTGGAAGGGGGACACTTCTAGGACACATAGGATGGCCTTATGATCCCTCAGACCTGGATCTCATCCTGCCATCTTAGGATAGACGGTGGGGCTGAGACAAGTTCCAGGAGTGGAGGATGTACACAAAAACATCTCCTATTCTTGTGTCTGCTACGAATACAGATTCAGTCCTTACCTAGGGACATCAGGGTCTCATAATTCTCCTTCATCACCTCCCTGTACAACTCCTTCTGTCCTTCATCTAAATACCCCCACTCCTCCTGGGAGAAAGAGACAGTGATATCCTCAAACGTCACCCACATCTGAAACACAAACCAGAAACACACTCAGGGGAAAGTGAAGGTGCTCAGAATGCATTAGATTTCAGCTGATTTTATCCTTCTGTCATTTTATCATAGTAGACACCAGGATCCCAGTCCCTTCAAATGTACTCTCAGACTTGTCCAACGTACCCTCTAATCAGTGCAGGAGTCCCCCCACCCATATTTTTGCTGGCAGATGTGGTGCTTCAATATTGCGTTTTACATTGCAGGGGCAGGGGGCAGGCAGGATCTGCAGGACCTCTGAAGACCTGCTTGTCCCTTGTAATTGAAAATGTGATATTGATGCACCATCTCCACCACCAGAACTCATGCAGCTTAGTGGATGTTTTGGACGTGTGTCCCACAGTGTGTGGCCCTAGAGTCCATTTCCTCCTTGGACTCCCGGGTTTGCTAATCCAACTATAAAAAGATTCTCAAATACAGAATATCAAATGTCACTGCCTGTATGAATTAGGGCATAATAAAACCAGGGTTTGAGCTTTCAAGTCCAAATGTAGGAGCCAGAGTAAATGTCCCCTTCCCACACTTGCTGAATCTAAATTGGCGTCTTTGAGAGCATGCTGTAGCTCCGTTCAAAATTGAAAGTTTTCCTTGATTTGCAGTACATTTAAGCGTTGAAGCAGGATCGGATTGAAATGACCGGGTCCCAAACGCAGTGCTGTGTTCGTTGATTTAACTGCAATAACGACAAAATTTGTGACTGGAAAGCTGTCAGTTTTTTCCTGCCGGTTTGATTAAGAAGACGGTGGATTTTTTCATCTGAAAAGTCAACAGCTCTTTTCCAAGTCTATATTAAAGCGATGAGTATTCTCCTCCAATTTTGTTATTGTGATATAGCACTGTTAAGTGTGCATATTTCACGATTTATTGGTGAATTTTAACCATAGTTTGAATAAAAGGGAAGTTATGCTTCAAGAGAGGATTTCCTCCCATGGCAAAAACTTCCGACAAAAAATAGCTTTATGATTTAGTTTTTTTATTTATTTATTTAAAGGGTATTTCTATCCCGCCTTATCCTTCAATCAAGGCGGTGTGCACATCAAACAATCAGTGGCAGTGGAGTGTGTGTGAGTTAGTTTATGTACAGTGAGGGTGCATGGGTGCAAGTGTGTTGATTAGCGTGATCTATTTACAACATGTGCTTTATACAGATATATACAAGGGTTTGCTGTTTCTGCAGCTTGCTGTGGTTGATCTTCAATCGAGTCTGTGGTTCCGATCTGTGGGTGCTCTGAGTCTGTATGGTCAGGTTACTCGCTTGGGCCATAGTATTCGGTGAAGAGCACTGTCTTTAGGTGTTTTCGGAAGTCCTTTGGATCTTCAGTTGACCGTAGCTCATCTGGGAGTGTGTTCCATATTGTTGGTGCTGCCAGTGATAGGGCTCTTTGTGTGGTGGATTTGCATGCTTTTGTGTAGTTGTTTGGGGTGTTGAGTGTATCAGCTGTGGTCTTTCTTCTAGGTCTGGTGCTTGCGTTGGGGAGTATGAGGGGTTGTAGGCTGAGTGCGGAGTTTTTGTGTTTGATTCTGAAAATGTTTAGTATCATTTTGTATTTGATGCGGTGGCTGATTGGGAGCCAGTGGAGGTCTTTTAGTATGGGTGTGATGTGAGCTTGTATTGGAGAGCCGGTGATTATTCTGGCTGCTGTGTTTTGAGCCATCTGAAGTGGCCTGAGTGAGTGTTTTGGCATGCCGCTATAGATCGGGTTGCAGAAGTCGAGGATGGGAGTTATGAGCGCTTGGCAGACTGTGCGGAAGTGGTCTTGTGAGAGTAGAGGTTTGAGGTGTCTGATTACTCTCATCTTGTAGTATGCGTTCTTTGTGGTTCTTCTTATGTGTGATTGTAGGTTCAGCTCTCTGTCGAGTGTTATTCCGAGGTATTTCACTTCGTTCTTCAGAGGTATTGCTGTGTTGTTGGTTTTGATGAAGGGAGGGGGGCTGAAGGTGTTGTTTCGTGTGATGATGAGTGCTTCTGTCTTGCTGAGGTTTATGGCTAGGTTGTTGTGCTGGAGCCATTTGGTCATGCTGTTGAGACAGTCTGTTATTTTGGAGTAGTCGGGGCTGTCAAGGTTGATTGGGGTGTATATCATGATGTCGTCTGCGTAGATTGTGTAGTTTATTTGTGTAGTTACTATTATAAGTTCACTCTTGATGGTTGGATGTTTGTTAGAATCTAAATTTAGTGCAGGATGAGGAAATTCATCTGGCATTTTCTGGTGCATCTGATAGTTCCAAAAATAATCTTATAGCAAACATAAAGGGAACATTTATGGGCAGGGCCGGATTTACGTATACGCCATGTACGCCATGGCGTAGGGCCCACAGCCGGCAGGGGCCCACAAAAAAAGAACCAGTTTTTTTTTTTTAAACTCAATTAAAAAAAAAACCTGGTGGCTGCCGCCGCGGGGCCCCCTCTGCTGCCGCGGGGGCCCCGTCTACAAGCTGGTCGGGTCGGGTCCGGTCGGGTCTCTCTCCCTCCCTCCCTCGCTGCAGGCTGCGAGAGACGCGAAGATAGAGCGTCTCCTCGCGTCTGTGTTAAGCCCGCAGGGGCTGATGGGATTTCCCATCAGCCCCTGCGGGCTTAACACAGACGCGAGGAGACGCTCTCCCTTCGCGTCTCTCGCAGCCTGCAGCCTGCAGCGAGGGAGGGAGAGAGACCCGACCCGACCGGACCGGACCCGACCAGCTTGTAGACGGGGCCCCCGCGGCAGCAGAGGGGGCCCCGCGGCGGCAGCCACCAGGTTTTTTTTTTAAATTAAATTTTACTTTAGGCCGGGGGGGGGGGTAGGACTGGTAATGGGCTATGGGGGGGGTAGGACTGGTAATGGGCGATTGGGGGGGCTGGGGCTGGAAATGGGCTGGGGTGGGCGGGGCTGGGCTGGGGGGGGGTTAAGGCTAGAGGTGGGCTGATGGGGTTAGGACTGGTAATGGACAGTGGGCTGTTGGGGGGCTTAGAACTGGCAATGGGCTTTGGGGGGGGGGGGTTAAGACTGGTAATGGGCTGTGGGCTGATGGGGGCTGTCTGGTAATGGGCTATGGGGGGGGCTAGGACTGGAAATGGGCTGGGGGGTTAAGACTGGAGGTGGGCTGATGGGGTTAGGACTGGTAATGGGCTGTTGGGGGGGGTTAGAACTGGTAATGGGCTTTGGGGGGGTTAAGACTGGTAATGGGCTGTGGGCTGATGGGGGTTGTCTGGTAATGGGCTATGGGGGGCTAGAACTGGAAATGGGCTGGGGGGTTAAAACTGGAGGTGGGATGATGGGGTTAGGACTGGTAATGGGCTGTGGGCTGATGGGGGGGGTAGGACTGGCAATGGGCTATGGGGGGCTGACTGGAAATGGGTTGATGGGGTTAGGACTGGAAGTGGGCTGATGGGGGGTTAGGACTGGTAATGGGTTATAGGGGGGGCTTAAACTGACAATGGGGTGATGGGGGGTTAAGGACTGAAAATGGGGTGATGGGGGTTAAGGACTGTAAGTGGGGTGATGGGGGGGCTAGGACTGGTATTGGGTTGGGGGGTTGCTAGGACTGGAAATGGGCTGATGGATGGCTAGGACTGGAAATGGGCTGATGCAGGGACTAGAAGGGAATGGATGCTGGGTGAGGCTGGAACTAGAAGGGAGCTGATGTTGGGGGAGGATTAGAATGGGATGGGGCTGGAAGAGTAAAATGGAGAAGGGAAAAATATTTTGTGTGGGAGGGATAAAAAATCTACAATTGGCCGGGTATTGGGAGAGTAAGTGGGGATTGAGGATGGAGGGGTAAAATTTGAGTGGATGAAATAGGAATGAGGAAAGAGCAAAAGGAGAAAGATTAGTATGTTAAAGCAGATGTAGAGAGAGAATGGAAAAAATCTAGAAGAGAGAAGAAAGGACAAATGGACAGCAGACGATGGAGAGTTAGCAGAAGACACGAAGAAACCAGAAGAAAGTGGCTGGAGCAATTGCAGCTGAAAAAAATGCACAAAAGGTAGAAAAATATCTCTTTATTTTGAATTTATTAATTGGAATATGTCAGCTCTGGTAAATGTGCATCATTAACATCTGTGCTTTGTTTAGTACAAGAGCAAATTAATGTATAGTTTTATTTCTACAGTGTTGTACATTCCAAGTTTGGCTTTTGGGATTCCCAGTTTAATTATTGTCTTCCTATTTCTAAATTGTGATTACTTGTTTGGTGATGGTCTATGTTCTGCATGTGTAACTGAGCTGAGGTGTTCTGTTTATATAATTCCTATTTGACATTGCCACTTGTTCTCTTTCCCCAGTAGGTCATGTATTGTTGTTCTCTGAAATGTATTGGTTTAATATTTGCAGTGTTGCCTTTTGATTGGTAGAGTATGGTGCTTTGTGAGTCCTGGTAGTGCTGTTAGGATACGGCGGGTTTACTATGGGCAGTGTTTGTAGTAGTTCCTAATGTGTCTGGCAATTGGCACTGGATTATAGTAATGTAGAAATCTTTTAGTCTTTCTTTATCCATACACTCATTAAGAGGCACGTTTACTAAAAGTTAGTATATGGTAACATTATGCAAATATTTATGCAAATGAGGCCCCTTATGCAAATGAGGTCCGCACCCCCCTTGGGCCGCCCCTGCTGGGGGCCCACAATTTTTGTTGGCGTAGGGCCTCACTCAAGGTAAATCCGGCCCTGTTTATGGGAAGTATTAATGGTGGTACTGTGTGGCCACAGGAAGGCAGATGCTTAGAATGCACCAAAGTTATAAGGGAAAGTGAGCACATAATCCCCCCCTTATGACATAGGTGTACGTGCATTGGAATGCGTGCGTGTAATAAAGACCTAGAGGAGAAAGTAGGAGCCAGTGTACATTTGCAGTAGGACTAAGCAGGATGCCTTCTTTCTCTGATTTTATTTATTTTATTTGATAAATAGCGCGGTATATAAGAGACTTTAAATAAATTTGCAAATTAAACAGATAGCCCCTTTAGTAAATATTTGGTTACATGTTTTAAGGAAATACACATAAAATGTTATTATTTATTAACGTCTTACTAATTTTTAGCAGCTTTGCAAAGCCAGCAGCAATGGTAAGGACAATATTTGATGAATATAGTGGTAAGTCCGAACAATCTCTGACATGTCAACCTTCAGAAAGACAATAAAGACTCATCTGTTCCACCTCTACTATGACCATGTAACATAACCAGATATTCTCAAAGATTGGTCAATCTTGGCACTGACTACCTTTATGCTAAGCCCCCAGGAAACAGGTTTTATTATATAAGATAGTTCTCCCTGTTGCTATCTAAGTTGACAGCCCTGTTCAATGTAAACGTTAAATTAATGTTCTATATAAACCACACTGATTTCTAAAGAGTGCAGTATATAAAATTAAATAAATAAAGAATTGTTTTTCCTCTAGAGCCCAAATTTCAAATATGTGCATGTCCTGGTAATACTGGATAAGCTCCATGCTAAGAGGGTGAGTTTATTTAGACAGTTTTGTATACCACCTTATCCTTCAATCAAAGTGGTCACAACACAATTGGGGGATACATTTAACATGAGGGGGTATGAGACACACACTAAAGCGTAGTTACTCACCTGTAACAGGTGATCTCCAGGAACAGCAGGAATAAGTCTTCACATATGGGTAGCGTCGGCACCAACGGAGCCCGCGCGGGAACGCTCCCCAGCGTCCAATAGGAACACTTTTGGGAGCATGCATCCATGCATGCGTGCTGCCTTCCCGCCTATCTACCTCCCTCACTTCAGTTGAGTTTAAAGCTGAGACCTGTAAAAGGGGGTGCTTGCTATGAAGGTACCATCATCTTGGCAAGTATGTAAATTAACTGTCTTGCAAAGGATTGTGGTTATTGAAGTCCATTCATGCAAAGCTTGCCTTTTAGTTCAAATGTATTTTATTGATTTTCACCAACAACACACAACAGGCAACTATATGTACAAACAAACACAACCACTCAGGAATGAAAAGCAGTAATGTACATACAGATGTATACATATATAAAACCTCCTGGCCAGGCTGACTGACCGAGAGGGGCGCAGGAGATACAGCCACCCGCCACGAACAGTCGAGCTATGAAGGCAAGCCCCCCAGAGCATCCCTAGGGTCAGGAGGACCAGCAAAGTCCGATAACCCCCCCAGCCTGTGTCACCCGCTATCACCCCCCATCAAACCAGCACGTCAGGTCAAGCTGCAGAATCTGGGCCGGCCCAGGGTGTGCTCTTCTCCCAGGCCTAACCCTGAACAAAGCACTGAGACGTACCCCCTGCCCTTGCCAGGACATCATTCATCCCTGCACCCCAACAACATCCACACACCCCACCCCCCCTCCCCCCCCCATGGCAGACACACCGCACACTTCAACCGAACAGCTAGACAGTAACCCCAATCATCAACGCGACCTATCCCTCATAATCCACCTAGGACCCTACTACGCACTCGGATCGGTAAGAGAGAAAGATGGGGCCCCCAGCCATCCAAGAACCTCTGCCAGCGCCCCGGGTGCCCGGCAGCAAACAGCCGATCCAAAAGCAAGTGTTCATGGAGCTTCATTCGCCAAATACCATACACAGGTCCCGAAGCATCCAGCCACTTCTGGAGTATTGTCAACCGAGCCAGCAACAACACCAAGCGCAACCAATGCAGCGTCCCGGGACGAAGGCCAAGCCCCCCCGCGTCCTCCCACACATCCAGGACCGCGTTGCCCGCACTCAAAAGAGGGGCCGCTGCAGGCATCGGGTCAAATGACGAACCACCCGTCCCCAAAACAGCTGTACCCGCGGGCATGTCCAAAACATATGCCCCAACGTGGCTCGGGCTTCAACACACTGGGGGCATCCAGGAATACTAGCGAGCCCGGCCCGCCACGCCCTGTGCGGAGCAAAATAAAGTCGACGCAATATTTTAAATTGGGCGTCACGGTGAAGTACCTGCACGCTCAACTTGGGAAGGCCGGCCAAGGCATGCAACAACCCCTCTGCGGAGACCCCTTCCCCCAACTCCGTGGACCAAGCCCTGGCTAGCTCATCCACCGGTATCGGCTCAGCAGTCTCCCAGAGCATCTGATGGAGGTAGGAGACCCTCACACCCACGTCCGCTCCCCTGAGCGCCGCCTCAAGAGAGGAACTAACCTCCCCCCGCAAAGCCTCCCGAGGAACCCCCCGAAGGTAGCTACGGACCTGTAAATATGGGAAGAAATCCCGCGGCTCCAACGGGTACTGCCGACAAAGCTGTGAAAAATCCTCCACCACCCCATCCAGTGTAACCACCTGTTCCAAATTTTCAATCCCCAGTCGAGCCCACCTAGCAAACAAGGGTCCCCCCCATCCGGGTAGAAAGTCCGCATTCCCTCGTAGCGGGAGGTATGGAGAATAATGCACCGACAAGCCTCGTGTCGTACAGAGAAGGCGCCAGGCCTGCCGAACAGGGTCCACCAACACCTCCCGAAGGGTCCGATGGAGACCCCGCGTCTTCCGGGCGTGGAGAAGAAACCGTGGGTGCAACGGCCCCACCGCCTCCCGAAACAGCTCCAAAGGCGAGCAATCCTCGAGATCCCAGAGCCAGTCCCGCGCAATACGCAACAGACAAGCTACATTATATTTACGAAGGTCAGGGAGACCTAGACCCCCCAAAAGACGCGGCTGTTGGAGTACATCCAGGCGAAGCCTTGACCGCCGCCCCCGCCACAGCAGACGATTAAGCAGCATTTGTATCTTCCGTAAATCCTTACTCTTAAGAAACACCGGGAGTATCTGTAGCATATAAAGAATCTTGGGAAACAAGGCCATTTTATACAATGCAACCCGGCCTCCCAGGGATAAGGGCAAATCCCGCCACTTGTCCACCGCCACCGAGACAGCATCGATCAACTTAGATACATTAAGAGAATATAGATCTTTCAACCGAGCCGGCAAATATATGCCAAGGTACTTGAAGTGACCGGTAGCCCACCGCAGCGGAAAATCGCCAGACCACCCCTGCTGCGCAGCAGGGCCTAACAACATCGCCTCCGATTTATCAAGGTTCAAACGAAACCCCGACGGCACCCCGTACTCCTGAATAAGCCGCAATAGGTGAGGTAAGCCCTCTCGAGGACTGCCCAGATGCACTAATAGATCGTCGGCAAACGCCGCGACGCGGACCTCAGCCCGTCCCACAGAGACACCCTGAAACCCCATGGCAGCCCGGATCCGCTGTAGCAAAGGCTCCAATGTCAGGACAAATAAAAGTGGGGAAAGCGGGCAGCCCTGACGGGTGCCCTTCTGGATGTCGAACATCTCGGTCATGGCGCCATTCACCAAAAGCGCCCCTTTGGGCTCTGCATAAAGTAGGTGAACGACGTCCACAAAGAACCCCGAGAAGCCCATCGCATCCAGGGTCTGATACATGAAATCCCAGCTCACCCTATCGAACGCTTTCTCAGCGTCGAAGCTAATCAGCATGGATCCGTGGGCCACCACTTGCTCCGCGCACATGGAGAGCAGAATACGCTGCACGCTAAAGGCGGCATGACGGCCCCTCACAAAGCCCACCTGGTCCCTATGGATCAGATCTGGCAGGAACTGTGCTAACCGATCCGCCATTATTTTGGCCAATAACTTAATATCAACGTTAAGCAGCGAGATAGGGCGATACGAACTGGGTAAAAGTGGGTCACGTCCAGGCTTTGGAAGGATAGTGATCAAGGCCTTATTGGCTTCATAAGGAAACCGTCCCCTGCGCACCAAATCCTCAAAGTAGCCCACAAGGGGGACCACCACATCACCCCCCAACACCTTGTAGAACTCACTACGGTAACCATCAACCCCAGGTGCCCGGCCCAACTTTAAATGCTTAATCCCCTCCTGAACCTCCCGACCCGACAATGGCTGACTTAAAGCCTGCCTGCCTTCCTCGCTGAGCCGGGGCAGACGGCAGTCACCAAGAAAGTCCTGACCGGCCGCCGCCGGAGCCCCCTCCCCCTCATAAAGATGCCTAAAAAAATCAGTAAAGACCGCCTCTATATCAGCACCATCGCGCCGGAGAGTCCCATCAGCATGTCGCACAGCCCCGATGGTGCGGGGACCTCCAGCAGGCCGCACCAGGGAAGACAACAATCTTCCAGCTCTGTTGCCATGTTGATGCAGCCGGAATCTGTAGTATAACAGGGACTTTTGTGCTCTCCTATGAAGTAGCATCTCCAGCTCGGTCTGGAGCTCCCGCAACTTGCGGCGGTTTTCCACGGTCCGACTGCCCGCCACCACTCTCCGCGCCTGCCCCAAGTCCCGCTCCAGCCGCATAATCTGCTGATTCAGCCTCCGACGCCGCTGACTGGTATAATTAATAATGTCGCCATGAAGGACGGCCTTACCCGCCTCCCAGAGCAGAGCGGGAGAAGTCCCGGGCTGATCGTTGAGGGTAACGTAGTCTTTCCAACGGTCTCGAAGAAACTGTTCAAAATGCCGGTCCTCACAGAGTTCCAGGGGATAACGCCATAACCGGCCCCGACCCGGGTTGCCATCGTTAAGCGCTAGGATCACCATCGCGTGATCAGACAGAACAGAGGGACCAACCTCTGCATCTCGAACCCAACTAAATAGGGAAGCCGAAACCAAAAAATAATCTATGCGGGACCACGAACCGTGCGCCCGAGATTGATGAGTATACTCCCGCTCTCCCGGATGAAGAGTCCGCCAGATGTCTAAGAGCTGGTGACCGTCACACAGTCCCCATAGACGCCGCCGTGTCCGCTGGCTCCGACCGCCGACCGGCCCGGAACGATCCAACTCAGCGTGCAGCACTTCATTGAAATCTCCCCCGAGTACAACCTGATATCCGACAGTGCCCGCCAAAATCCGGGTGAGAGCCCGAAAAAAACCGGCGTCGTAGACATTTGGGGCATAAACCGAGCAAAGCGCCACTTTCATCCCTGCCATTGTCCCCCCCACACACACATACCGGCCCTCAGGATCAGTCTCCACTCGCTCCTCCAGCCAATCCACGGATCTGGCAAACAGAATGGCTACCCCCCTCTTTTTCCCCACTGCTGGGGAGCCATATATTTTAGCAACATGGCCCTTACATAACTTCCCATGTTCCTCCATAGACTGGTGGGTCTCTTGCAACATGGCCACCCCTATCTGTTTACGTTTCAAAAGCTGAAGCACCTTGTAGCGCTTGATCGGGGAACCAAGGCCACAAACATTCCAGGATGCTATCCTAACACCAGCAGTCATGACACCTATGCCCGAAGGGCCACCAAAAAGCCATCACCCAAGCTTCTATAGAGTGAGGACCCCCCCAGCCTAGGGTCTCACCCACCACCCACAACCAAGGCTCACACACCAGCCGCATCCACTCACCAACATACAAACAGTCACCGTCAATCCCACACGCATCTGCCTCCCCCACTACTAGCCGTTCATTCCATCCACACACCCCTCCCCCATTCCCCCCAGCCCCCCACCTTCCCCCCCCCCAACCCATCCCGGGCCCTCCCCTCCTCTCCCCCCTTCCCTAACTCAATCACCTCTACCACCCAGCCCACCTCCACCGCTGGCCTCTCCGTGACCTCCGGTGCACGCAGAACCCTCTCCTCCCCCAGGCAAGTCATGTCCCCCCGCTATCCCCGTTGGCCAGACCCCCGTCCTATCCCCGGGTTCCCCCCACCCCCAGTAACCAACCTGCCCCCCCGCCCATAGAAGTCGGCAATGAAGAAACCCAGCCCCACAGAGTATCTCCAAGATCCGCATGTGCAGCAGATAGCATGATAAGCTGCGTGGGAGAACACAGTCCCCCTACTTCAGGGGACAAAGTACAGCTCCAGCTTGTGCAGGACCGGGGTCACATTGCAGGAGGGAATCACCCACAATATCCCAGACAGTCGCCGCAAGAGGGGCATCTCCCGCAGCCCCACAAGCCGCTCCCCCCAGACCATGGCGGGCGCCCCCCCCCCACGTGCCCCCCCCCTGTGTAACCCATACCCCGGCCTATCCAGCCAGGTCTGATCAATGCCATAGGGGGAGCCATAACAATATCAACATTTGGTAAGGGAGTAAAACAAACAAAGGAAATTAAGAGAAAATTGCACAAGTCCAATAAAAAGAAATTAGGTACATAAGATAGGCACAAAAATACTAACAATCTCAGAAAAAGAAAGAGAAGAAAAATCACTCATATCCCTAGGCATGTAAGTGCCATAAGGCCAATTGAACAATTATACAGGAACTAAGGCCCACACGGCCCCGGGACTAACCGCAAGCCACTCAACCAGGCATCGGTAAAGATCCCCTCCTGCAGTACATAGGCGCTGGCCAAAACTAGCCAAGGTGACCGTGAAATGGCAACGGGGCCTCCATCCGGAGCTGGAAAAAGGGGGAGGAGAGGCCTAGGGGAAAGGAAAAAAAAACAATACCTCCCCACGGCCATGCAGGCCCGTAAACCCCCCACCAGCCTCACCAAGTCCCGGTGCTAACGTCTATCAGTCTCCGCAGGAGAAGAAAGGGACCAGGGGAGCTCTCTGCCGCCAACTTCACAGGGGGTAATCCTTTCGCTCAGCTCAGGCCATTACAGAAGTCCAAGGCTGCCTCCGGTGTAGCAAAGGTTCGCCGACCCCCGTCATATTCGACCCGGAGAGTCGCCGGGTAGACCATCACGAAACGGAGGCCACGTGCAATCAGCCGGCTGCATACATCTTTGTACGCGCGGCGCCTCTGAGACACTCCAGCCGAGTAGTCTTGAAAGATCAGGATCCTGCCCGGCTCACCTCCTGAACGGCGCTGCAGTCTTGACGCGCGCAGGACCCCCTCCTTCTGAGCAGCGTTCAAGAAGCGGGCGATCACCGCTCGGGGTCGGTTGTCGCCAGCCCGTAGAGGCCCCAGCCGGTGCACCCTCTCCAGCACTATGGCCCCCATCGACTCCTCCAGGGGCAGATTAGCAGGCAGCCACCGCTCCAGGTAACCACGCAGATCCTTCTCTTGTACCGCCTCCTCGATACCGATGAAGCGCAGGTTGTTCCGTCGGCTCCTGTTTTCGAGGTCCTCAAGCTTCTCCGCATGTCGGGTCAGGGCCTCCTCCAGCTTTTTAATGCGCGCTCCATCTTGTCCACATGTGTCCTCAAGAGCGCCAAGACGCTGCTCCACCTGCTCCACTCAGCGGTTAAAATCGCCAACCGCCTGGGCCACCTCAGTGATCTGGGAAGCCAGACCCCCCAAGCGGCCCTCCAGGGCTTCCACCACAGCCCTTGAAACCTCTGCTACCAAGGACGGCGCGGCCGCCGGCTGCATCCCGTCAGGAGTGCCCTCCGCCATCTTGGTGTCACCTCCTCGGGTCCGCTCCCGGCGAGGGGTTTTTGCGGCCATGCGGGTTCTTCCTGCCAGAGGCTTCAGCAAATAGGCACCCCCTGCCAAAGTAAGTGTGCGGTCCCCCGACCTGCGACAAGGAGTGCTCAGTAGAAGGATAAATAGCCGGGGGAGAGGAGACGGGTTCCGGAGCTAAGTAGGAAACGTCCTGCTTAGCCCACCATGCCACCGGAAGCCAAGCTTGCCTTTTAAATAAATGAATGAAAACTCTTGTAGTTGGTCGAGTGTAAAGCAAAATAAGAGTATTTATAGGGTGATTATCTCCCACACAAATATGCTTGGTAACACAATCCAGATAACTTCTCCAGGGTTTATTCACACAAAATAAGGCAACTGAAATAACTTCTGTAATTAATTATCAAAGTCCTTTATAGAACGGAAAGCTTCTTTCAGCCACTGCTAATTAACTCCTTAGCAGTGCTGGGGAAAAACAAATCAAAGAGGAAACTTCTTTGTACAAAAACAATGCTAACTTTCTCCATACAGAAAAGAACTTTTAAAACCCACGAGTGCACGACTTGTGCTGGGCTCTCCTCTACCAGCAGGAAACAATTAACTGCAATATGTTTATAGTTACCCTGTTGCTCCAAGTTTAAACTCCTGTTCAATGTAAGCACAGAACAGTCTTCTGAATGTGCAACCTTTGTTATATGTAAACCGCTCTGATAACAAATAGTGCGGTATATAAAAACTGTTAAATAAATAAATCAGTAGCTTGGCTTCAGCACACGTGCAAAACTTTCCAACAAAGCTTTTTCTTTCAGCAAAACTTCATGGGAAGCTAATACACAGAATGTTTCCTTTTGATGTTTGCTTCTGATATTGATGATATTCCTAAAACAACAACCTATTCAAAGAACAGTCCATGTAATTATCCTCTGCATCAGATATTAAACCTTGCTCTTGAAATTGCATAGATTCTGTTTCTCCGTCTGACTCAGAGGGCTTTAGGAACTGACCTCTACAAGAAGAGAAACTGTTTCCCTGCTGTTTGTACTGCTCAAAGCTAGAGAAACGTTTACAGTTCCTACCTGAATCCAGGCAAGCGTCAGGGTGCTTCTTCTGGTATTCGGGCCAGTATGCAATAGAGCTTCTGTGTCCTGTCCTCCAGTTGGTATCTCTGGACCTCAGGATCCTTTCTCCAGACGTCCTCCAAGAGGTATTTGGGCTCCTTCTCTCCCCAGCTACAACAGACCTCTTCCAAGGTGTTGCTTGAGGATCCCTGGCTGTGGCTCTACAGACCTGAGCTCCTCTCTTGGACCGTCTGCTTCCTTGTCCTTGTTCTTTCAGGTTCCGCTTGTTCTTCCTTCTGTTCTCCTAGTTCTTCTGGTTCTCCCTGTTCCCCCTGTTCTGATTTCCTGAAGATTCCCTTCTAATTTTAAAGGGCTTAGATGGCAACTCCACCCTTGCATTCTTCAGGTGTTGTGGATTAAGCATTCTTTTAGAGGCTGTTTGATTAGGGATGACATAATGCTTTCTCTGATTAGACTCATGCTTTTCCACTCTAGCTCCCCTAGGGACTTTCTGCATACTAGTGCATTCTGGAACATGTAGTCTTTTAGGGAAACAAGCTGTCTTATTTCTATAACCTGCCAGCACAGGTCCCTTGATCAGAGTAAATTCTCTTCTTTTGTCATTATTCCCTGAGCTATGATAAGCTTCCTTATCACAGACCGAAGGAGAGAAGTAGACAAAAATAGAAAGAGAGAGAGACAACTCCTAGGGGAGGTGGGTGGGTTGTGAAGACTTATTCCTGCTGTTCCAGGAGATCACCTGTTACAGGTGAGTAACTACGCTATCTCCAGGAACAAGCAGGAATGAGTCTTCACATATGGGGACTCCCAAGTTGAAAGATGCCTAGGGAAGATCCAGCATGTTGCAAATCTATGTAGATGGGCCATGCTTCCCCCAGGGACCTCAGGCATCCAAGTGGATGGAGGGTAGGAGTTAAACTAAGAATGGAAAAGATGTTGTAGAACAGTTTGACCAAACAAGGCATCCCGACGGGAGTCCTTGTCCAGACAATAATGGGCAGTGAAAGTATGTACTGAAGCCGAAGTTGCTGCTTTGCAGATCTCTTCAATAGCTACTGAATGAAGATTAGCTGTTGAGGCTGCCATGGCTCTGACATTATGAGCTGTGACATGGCCTTCCAGAGGTATTCCTTTACTTTGATATGTATAGGAAATACAATCTGCAATCCATTTAGAGAGGGTTCTTTTAGTGACAGGAAGTCCTAAATGGCTAGAGTCAAAAGCCACAAAAAGCTGAGAAGACTTTCTGTGAGGCTGGGTCCTTTGGAGATAAAAAGCTAGAGCTCTTTTAGAGTCCAAAGTATGAAGCTTTCTTTCCGCAGAGGAGGAATGAGGTCTAGGAAAGAAAACTGGAAGATAAACTGACTGGTTTAGGCGAAAAGGTGAAACCACCTTTGGAAGAAAATGAGGATGGGTCCTAAGGACCACCTTATCATGATGAAACCTTGTATAAGGTGGATCAGCCACCAAAGCCTGAAGTTCACTAATGCGTCTTGCAGAAGTGATGGCAATTAGGAAACTTTAGATCTGAAGTAGCCAAAGGCTCAAAAGGTGGCTCCATAAGAACCCTTAGAACAATTTATTTATTTATTTATTTTAGTGTACACTTGTATCCCGCTACTTCCAGCGATCAGCAGCGGTTTTCTATACATAAGGGAGAGGCAGTACAGGCCAGAATTAGAACATACAATATGATTGCAGGGATGGGTAATAGGCACATCAAACGGTTACAGATTTACATTTGATTGTTTGAGAGGAGTCTTACATATATACATTTGATTGCTTGAGAAGCGGCTTTACCTATATTCATACTTTACATAATTACCGGACACATTTCTTGCTGGTATGATTAGTTTATGTGGGCATGTTGCTCAAATAGTATGACACTCTGACTAGGTTAGGTTGTAATGGGTCTGAAAGAGGTGAGTCTTAAGTTTTTTCCTGAAATCCTTCAAGTCCTTGTTTGCTCTCAGTTCATAGGGCAGTTGGTTCCAGAGTGCTGGAGCAATAAAGGAGAACGCTCTGTTGGTGGTGTTTGCGTTGCAATTTCTCATGCTACTCGGGACATGAAGGGTGTTATTTACTGTTCTTCTGCTTCTGATGGTTGGTTGTGTGGAGATTAAGGTGCTGAGGTATGAGGGTGCTACGTTATGAACGAGCTTGAATGTGGTTACTAATAGCTTATATTGGATGGGGGCCATGATGGGGAGCCAATGAAGCTCAATTAGTACTGGAGTGATGTGTTCGGTTAGACCTTTTTTCATGATGATTCTGGCTGCTATGTTTTGTGCTAGTTGAAGTATGTTAAGGGTTTTTTTAGGCAGACCTTGTAATATAGCGTTGCAGTAGTTCAGGTGGGGAATGATGAGGGCTTGTGCCACTGTCCTGAAGTCAGAGTGATCGATAATATTTCGTAGCGGTTGCAGGACTCTTAATTCGTGGAAGATGGCCCGATTGGTAATTCGGAGGTGCTTTTCCATATTTAGGTTGCTGTCAAGTGGAGGAGTAGCCTAGTGGTTAGAGCACTGGCTTGGTAACCAAGCAACCAGGGTTCGATTCCCACTAGTACTCCTTGTGGCCTTGGGCAAGTCACTTAACCCTCCATTGCCTCGGAAGAAAGGCCTGGCAATCTACTTCCGGTGACACTGCCAAGAAAACCCAGGAGCTTCTGGGTCGCCAGGAGTCAGGACTGACTCAAAGGCACGCATTGCGAGCATTACACCTAGGTATTTTATTTCAGGCTTTGTGGTATAAACGTTATTGTTCATGGTAACCGTTGATGGTGGGTTAAAGTCAGGTTTTCTGAAAATGCACATCACTTCTGTTTTTTTATGGTTTATTGACATATTATTCCGTTGCAGAAAGCATCTAGTCGTCGGCATAGATATGGTAACTGATCTTGTGGTCCTGTAGGATTTCACAAATAGGTCGTATATATAGGTTGAACAAGAGTGAGGATAGGGCAGAGCCTTGTGGTATGCCTTGGGTTTGGGGGAAGGCGGAGGCATTTGCGTTGTTGAATTGGACCTGCTGCATTCTGTTACTTATGTAAGATGAGAACCATTTCAGGGGGGTCCCTGATATGCCTATGGAAGCAAGTCTGTCCAGGAGTGTGGAATGATGCACTGAATCAAAGGCAGCTGATATGTCTATGAAAATGAGCATATACATTTTGCTTCTGTTTTCAAGACCCTTGAGTAGTTTGTCCATTAGGGCTAGTAAGAGAGTTTCCACGCCATGATGTTGGCGGAAGCCGTATTGGTGATCATCAAGGGCATTGTTGACATCGATGTGGTCTTGCAAATGTTGCTGGACAGCCTTCGATAATCTTGGCTAAGAAGGGTATGCTTGAAATGGGACGGTATGAGGCAGGGTCGTTCTCGTTAAGAGTTTTGTTTTTTAGGATGGGTCGAATGAGGGATTGCTTGAGTTGTGCTGGCATGATCCCTTGTAGTAGAGATTGGTTTACTATATGGGCAATATACTTGGCAGCTTCTTGCTTCACAGCCTTAATCCAAGCAGCTGGGCATGGATCGAGGGGGGAAGATGTGGTGTTTAAGGTGGTAATTATGTTCAGGATTTGTCTGTCATCTATGTTTCGGAAGGTATCCCATTCTTGGTACTGGTTTGCACTTTCAGACGTGAGAGCTTTTTGCTGGGTGATGATTGTATCCATCTCTTGCGTGCGGCAATGTTCGCTCTAATTTTCTGTAGGCTATGTGCACATAAAATATCAGCTGTGCAGCTTTTGAAGGAAGGTTCAATTTTTGTGCGCCACATAACGACTCTCAGAGTTATATACTTTAAAATTTGACTACACGTCAGAATACAGTATGTACACCACATTGATTGCACTAGAAAATATTGTAGAACTTATGAGAACCATAAATACACAACAACTTTTCAATTTTAAGAACGTCTGTGTTGTTTTCTATCAGAATCAGAACCGTAATTTTTGTGCGCTCTGTTGTAAAAGTATGTGCGCTCACTCGGCAAGGTGTGTGCGCGTGCACACGCACACAGCTTAGAGGGAACAGTGGTGTGTGGGTGTTTGTAGGTTTAGCTTGCTGTCTTGAGGGTTAAGCTTGCTGGCATAATGATCAGCTAGAGTTTGGGCCGTCATTGTTCCATTTTGATTTGTTGCTTGGGACGTCTTGGTGAGTGATTTGACAAGTTCAAAAAAGTTCTCGAGGTCTGTTGAGGGCTTTATTGAGTATGCTGGAGTGGTGGGGTTTTTTCGCTAGGTTGATTTCATTCTTGTATGTTGTGAGAAGTTTAAGGTATTCACTTCTATGTTCTTCAGTTTTGGATTTTCTCCACCTTCGTTCTTGCTTACGCAAACAAGGTTAAGATCCCATGCCACTGGAGGTGGTTTAATGGGAGGTTTCGTTAGAAGAAGTCCTCTCGTAAATCTAGAAATAAGTGGATGAGAGGAAATTGTTTGTCCATCTAAGAGCTTATGAGATGCAGCAATAGCACTAAGATGGACTCTAACAGAATTTGTCTTAAGACCAGAAGTCGACAAATGAAGGAGATACTCTAGAAGAGATTCTACTGGTACCAAAGAGGGATTAAGTCCTCTTTGAGAACACCAGGATGAGAACCTTTTCCACTTAAAAGCATAAGAGCGTCTTGTGGATGGCTTCCTGGAGGCCAGAAGAATGTCCTTCACTTGTTGAGACAGGCCTAGACTTTGAAAGTCTAGGCCTTGAGTAACCAGGCCTTGAGATGTAGGGACTGGGGACTGGGGTGCAGTAGAGATCCGTTGTCCTGAGAAAGAAGATCTGGAGCACTCCCTAACTCCAGAGGAGTGGCTTGAGAGAGATGCAAGAGAAGGGGATCCCATGTTTGCCTCGGCCAGGAAGGCGCTATGAGTATCATGTGTCCTTTGTCCCTCTGGAGCTTGAATAAGGTTTTGGGAATTAGAGGGATTGGTGGGAATGCATAAAGGTAATCCTGACCCCAGTGGAGCAGGAATGCATCCCTGGTTTGACAGTTCTGTGCTGGAAGTCTGGAACAAAACCGGGGAAGTATGGCATTCTGTGGACTTGCAAAGAGGTCTATGTCTGGTGTTCATCAGACATGAAAAACTAGAGCAAGATGGTAAGAGTGGAAATTTTGTTTATTAGACACAGGCAACAAAAAGACATACAAAAATCAAAAACAGGCAACCCAAACAAGACCCACACCCCCAAAACCCCACCCACCCCGACATAGCACAAACAAGAAAACTGAACCCCCCCCTGTGACCCACCTCCCCTAACCCACCACCAAACCCAGCAACCAACTCACGTGCCCACCCCCCCCAACACCAACCCACATCAGTCCATGCAATGTCCATGTCCATCCCAACCCCCTCCCCCATCAACAACCCACAGCAGTCCAAGCAATATTCATGTCCATCCCAACCCCCCCCCCCCCCCAACAACAACCCACAGCAGTCCAGGCAATGTCCAGAGCCATATCCCTAATCTCCACTGTTGAGGACTGCCAACCCCCCCCTCCAATCATGCCCAAAAATACATATTCAATCCCTGCCCTGCCCCATCCCCATCCTCCCCACAAAGAAAACATATCAAAACAAACATAGCAAAAGCAAAACCCCACCCCCACCCCCCCAAACAAAAACATAAAGGCAAATCCAGCCCTTCCCCAACAAAAGCCCACCAAAACAAAACCAAAGATACAAACCAAAGAATAAACAGAACCCAGTGCTACCCTGCAACACCAGACAGCAGAGCGGGATGCACACAAAACGAAGAAAACTGTTACACAAAACAATTGGGAAATCCATCCCCCAAGGAGAGAGGGAGAGCGGACGAATGGTCAAACCGCCTCAGAACTACAGCACCAGCGTACCCACCCCCCCCCCCCCCCACCGGGAGGAAAACAACCCCAAATCCCTAACAAAGAAGAACCCCAGGGTAAACCTCCCCCTCACGGGGGGCGGAGGGTGAGGTGACGCCACAGACGCTCCCAACGATGGGCCTCCACCACCCGCCTTTCGCCTTCCTCCAAAATGTCCCGCACCACCTCGTCGAGGGGCAGGACCAACCCTCGGGCCGAGACATGACAGCGCGCTTGCCACAGGTGGTAGCGCACTACTGCCGTGACGAGGTAGAGGGTCCCGGAGTCCTGCCTTAGAGGAAAGGACCAGGCCCTGTACACCCACTCCGGATACGTGAGGAGGGAAAGATCACGCAGGTGAAGAGCAGCGGACACCAACCGGCAGGCTTCCACATTGAAGGGGCACTGCAGAAGGAAATGGTCCATGGTCTCCATCTGCCCTTTACACCCTGCCCTCGGACAGACCCGCTCGGCCTGTGACCTGTACTTGAGGTTGTCCCTCACGTACAAACGCCCGTGGAAAGACAACCAGGACACATCCCGAACCTTCTTCGGCAGCCGAGGGGAGTTCAAATGCCGAAGGCCCCGCTGCATCACATCCGCTGGACAGTCCCGCAGGGCCCACCGTGGTTGAAAGTGGGAGGTGAGTACCATCCGGTACAATCCTTTCCGCCCCAAGGACTGGGCGAGCAGGTCGGTCACCCCCCACCGCCGAATGAGCCCCACCATCGCAAAAACGTACGATGGGGCTTGTTCCCCACTCCGACGCACACGTGCGACCGAGGACGCCCCCTCCCACTGCTCCCAGAAGCGGGAGAACCACCCCCGATAGGAGGCCACCCACCAAACCCCACCCCCTTCCCGCATCCTACCTAAGTGAAACGCCATAGACAAGACTGACAGGAAGACAAGGGGGTGCAACATACCTAAACCGCCCTGTGCCCGATCCAGGCAAACAATGTTGCGCTGGACAGGGTTCAGGCGGTTACCCCACAGAAAACAGAAAAAGACAGCACTAACAGATGCCTGACGGGACGACGGAAGAACGAAGACCGTGGCCACGTGCAGAAAGAGGGGAAGCAGAAACGTCCCGAGGAGTTTGATCTTCTCCTCAAACGTACACCTCCACCCCCTCCACCGCAGCACCCGACACCGTGCAGTCTCAAGACAACGATCCCAATTGGACACCGCACAGTCCTCCGACCCGAAGACGAGGCCCAAAACGCGGACCTCCCCCACGGGAGGAGGAAAGGGGGCGCAGGAAGGCGGGGAGGCCTCCGAGGGGCCCAACCACAGCGTCTGGCACTTGCTGTGGTTGACAACAGAGTGGGCTACCTCCGAGTACTCCTCCACGGCCTCCCGCAGGGCCTCTACCCCCTCAGTGCCGTCCACGTAAACTGAGATGTCGTCAGCGTAGGCAACGACAGTCACCGGGGGCGCACCAGGCGCCTCCAGGCCCCGCAACCCACCTGAGGACAATCTCTGGAGGAAGAGGTCGAGGGAGAAGACATACAGCAGGGGGCTCAAAGGGCACCCCTGCCGTACCCCCGAGGCGACACAAAATGGCCGTCCGAGCCACCCGTTAATAAACGGGAAGCTCACCCCCCCTCGGTACAGCGCCTGAAAGACGAAGAGGAAACCTGCGGGGAGGCCGAAGTGCTGGAGCACCACCCACAGGTACCGGTGACTGATTCAATCAAAGGCTTTGGACTGGTCCAAGGAGACCAACCAATGGTCCCGTTGGAGCGACCGGCCTCTCTCCACCACCTCCCGGACTGTGGCGACAGCGTCCAGAACCCCTCTCCCCCGAACGGAACAATACTGGGAAGGGGACAGCAAAACGCCCGACACCTCCACCAGTCGGTTGGCCAAATACTTGGCCAGAATCTTCCGGTCCGCGTTCAGAAGAGAGAGCGGCCGCCAAAAGTCCAAGGAGCTATCGTCCTTCCCCTTGGAGAGCAGCAGCAGGACAGACTCGCGAAATGACCGCAGGAGAAACCCCGTGTCCATGATCTCCTGAAACAGGGAGGTCAGGAAGGGGGCCAGCTGGGAGATGAAAGTGCGATAGAACTCCACTGGGAGTCCATCACGCCCAGGCACCTTCCCCAACGGCATGGCACGAATCGCCCTCTCCACCTCCACCTGCTGAATCGGAGCAGCGAGTGCAGCAACCTGTGCCTGGACCACAGCTGAATACACCGGGGGAAGGCCCAGGTACTCTCGGATATGGGTGAGGTCCACAGGGCGATCCCCAAACAGGTCCGAGAAGTATTCCCCCACCATCCGCAAAAGGTCCTCCTGGGAGGTATGAAGGGTACCGTCCTCGCCCCGCAGGGCCATGACCTCCCGACGCCGAACCCTCTCCCTGCAATTCAGGAAAGGGTCTGGAGTGGCGACCCCACCGGCCGCCCCCTCGAAGCATAGGGAGGCATGGCGATCATAAAGCAGGCCACGGAGCTGGACTCGCACCTCTTCCACCTCCTCCCGCGCTGCCCCTCGGGATACCAAACGATCCAGCGACCTCCGGAGGACAGTGTAAGTGAGGTAGCGGGATCGAGCCATGGAGGTACCCCGGGAATGGAAGAGTTGACGGGCACGCGTTTTCACCTCATCCCACCAAGCGCCACGGGAAGGAAAAACACCCAACAGGGTCTCCTGATCTGCGAGAAAGGCCAAGAACTCCTGGACCACCTCTGATGTTGCCAACAACTGCACATTCAGGCGCCACAGGCCAGGACCCCTGCTGAGCTCCTCGTGGTTAGCCAAGAAGGACACGGAGAGGACGCAGTGGTCCGAAAAGTCAACCGCCTGCAACTGCGGAGGGGAACACTCCACCCGGGCACTCACATATATCCGATCGATACGACTCCTGCAGGTCCCATGGTAGAAGGTGAAACCCGGCGACCGTGGAAAGGCCCGGTGGAAGACATCCACTAGGTCAGCCGTCCGGGTCATCTCGGCCAAAAAGAGGCCCTCGTAACTGGGTGGGCAATGCTCCCCCCCTCGGTCCTGCAACAGGGTGGTGGTGTTGAAATCCCCGGCGAGGACCACCAAACGGGAGGTGTGTAAGTAGGGGCGGATGACCCGAAACAGGGTCTTCCGCGCCAACTTAGACTGGGGGCCGTAGACCACCACGAAACGAAACCGATGGGGCCCGCAGTAGCCGTCTAAGAGCAAACACCGGCCCTGCTCCAGTTCCCACACATACTGCACCTGAACTCGGTGAGACGTGAACAAAACCGCCACTCCTGCGTAGGGCTGGGCCGCAAGTGACCAGTACGAAGGACCCCACCTCCACTCCCGCTTCGCCCGATGAAGGCTAGCGAGCGAGGTGAGCCTGGTCTCCTGCAAAAAGATGACATCCAGCCCACTCGTGGAAAGAAAATCATAGGCCGTAGCCCGCGCCTGGTCTGTCAAAATGCTGGCCACATTGATAGTGGCGCACGAGAACGCAGGAGTGCACGCCATGCCTATTTCGTGTGCAGTGACCCTTTCCTCCTCTTCTCACCAAACCCTGGATCCCCGGAATCCCGCTTGCAGGACAAGCCCGCGAGCTGGAGCAACTCCTCGCGGTCCACGTTGACTACCTCGAGGATCTCCTCCTCCTCCTGCCCGACCCTGTCACCCCAGGAGGTGCTGGTGCCCCCGGGACCACCAGGCAAAGCTGTCGCAGGGGCTAACCCAGCCCCCATGGGGCGAGGGGGCACAGACAGGTCAGGGGTCGGAGGAATGATCTCCTCCGTGGGGTCCACCACCGGTGCTGCCTCCCCCTCCCCGGACAAAGACTGAGACAACGGACCAGTGCCCACCCCCACGGGGGAGGACGGGACAGCCGGGTCAGCAGGGGGCTCCTGCGAAGGCCCAGCACCCAACTGCGGGGGCAAAAGCCAGTCCTCCCTCACCCGTCGGGCGCCAGTATCCACACTGATTGGAGGACCCTGACCGCGGCGCGCCTTCGATATTTTCGGAGGCCGCCGCTGAGGAAGAGGGGTCGCCCCCGCCGCTAACCGCTCCGAGCGCCGCACAGGGGGCCCTGCCTCCACAGGCAAGCCCTCATCCGCCTCAGCCGCATCAGCAGCCAAAAAGATGAAACAGTTGATGTCCAACACGGGCACTTCATCCGCAATGGGGATGTCTCCCGTTTCTTCCTTTTGGACTTGCCACCCTTAGAAGGGACAGTGGTCCATTCCTGAGGTGGCACCACCCGCGACCCACTATCCTGCCGTGAAACAGCAACCTCCACCACATCAACCCTCTCCTCCATCCTACCCAAATCCCCTCCCCCTGGTGGCTCCCTCGGCTCGATGGACTCCTCCACCCTAGGGCCCTCGGACTCCTCCTGAGGGAGAGGGTCCTCCACAACCTCCTCCTGCACAGGAGCCCGAGGTGGGACGATGACCTCCCCCCCCGGTCCATTGTGTGATGCGGAGGGGCAGCGGGCAAAGGGGTGGCCCAACTCCCCGCAAAGGTTGCACCGGATGAGCAAACACCCGGCCGAGGCGTGACCCCGTCCACCACAACGGGTACAGACCTGCTCGGGACAGTTCATGCTCAGATGTCGGAATGAGCCACAGCGGTGACACTCGCGAGGTTGCCCGCGGTAGTAGCACAAGATGCGATCCCGACCGAGGAAACCGGCCGAGGGCACGTGCTGCACGACATTTCCCACCTCACGCAAACGGATCCTACCCTTCCACGACCCATCCCACACCCCTAGGGGCCCAGCGCCCTTAACCAGGGGTGCAAGAAGCACCGCATGACGCGACAACCAAAACTGGATGTCCTGCCCTGGGAGCGACTCATTCCTAACCAGGATGGTCACAGGTACTGTCCCCTGGCGAGAGATAGGCACAACACGAAAGTCAGCCTACCCGCCCTGCCCCCTCTGCTGCTGGTATCGGTCCCAGAAGATCTCCAGCCCCCGTCTCAGCATGAAACTAACATCATATTCAATGGTGTTGTTCATGTGGATGAAGGCATAGAGATCTCCCGGGAGAAACCCCAGCCCAAGGACCATCCTCAAGACCTTTTCCCTGGCTGGAGGGGGCCCCTCCCCAGCCCACCGGATCTGCGCCACGTTGCGCCGTCGGACCTCACCCCCTACCCCTCGGAACCCTCCCCCACTTCCTCCCCCTCCCACAGGACCGCTCCCTTGGGAAACCCCCCTCCCCCCAGCCCCACCGGAAGTCCCCGGAGCAGTACCAGACCCCCGTAGGGCCTCTGCAAAGGTACGGGGGGGAACCGACCCCCCCGGTCCCCAGCCCCTGACCTCCGCTCGCCTCCCCCACAACAACCTGCGAGGGAATCTGCTGCTGTAATGCAGGATCCACAGCCACCTCTAATGGGGCGACCGTGGGGCTGGGCAGGATCATCTCTGCAAATACGGAGTCAGGGATACTGTCTCTACCTGTTCCCTGGGTGCCACCTAACAACTCCGGATCACCTCCCTCTACGAAACCCTGTTGCCTCCTGAGTGTATCAAAGGCCCCTTTAGGGCCGTCCGGGGTCTCCAGGGCTAGCATGATGGCATCATGCACCTGTTCCTCTGTGACCCCCGGAATACCAGGGAACCCCCCTGTACCCGTACCCTGCGTTCCCAGCCCGTCTTGGAGCTCCTGCGTCTCCGCTACTACCACCGGGGAAGGACACTGCCCCCCCCCCCCAGTCCTGGGATCCGGATGCACCACCCCATCCCCCAGCCCCGCAGACGTCAATCCCTGCCCCCCATCTGTAGAAACCACTACCCCCCCTCCCACTGGTGGACCAGTCGTCCGCTCCCCTTCCCTCTCCCTGCCAGCGACAGGAGATCTCTGCTCCTTTCCAGGGGCATCAGACACCGTGGACACCATACCCCCAATCAACCCACCATCCACTACCCCCTGCAAGGCTGCCGGCAATAAGGCAGGACCATCCGGAGACAACAGGGTAGGACCCCCCAGGACCAGTCCCCCCCGAACCCCCTCCTCCCTGCCCCCCTCCACTCCCAGGTCCTACCTGATTGCCGGTGCCAGACGTGGCACAGAGGTCAGGGACATCCAGGCTGGCAGCCAGGGCTCCAGCTGAGGGGGCGGACGCCCCCCCGCGAGCCAGGCCCCCCTCGGCCACACCAGCTGGAACCACAGACACCTGTGCATCCCGCTCCACCGACACAGGTTGCAGAGACAGCTGCTGAACACCCTTCCGGCCCCCCCCCCCCCCCGGGGCTGCAGACACAGAAAAACAGCCCCGACCCTGCTCCTTCCCCTTTCCTGCACTCCTCCGGCGCCAGACAGCCACCTCCGGGAACCAGGGGCGGCCAGGCTGCAGCCTCCGGGGATCCAGGAAAGGAGAAGCAGAACCCCCAATAGCCCCCTGCACACCCGCAGTCTTCACAGCACCGGCAGTGGCTGTACCGGCAGGCAGCCGATGATCCAGGGCAGCATCCGCTGACCCCCGACGTTGAAAAACATCATCCGGGAAGCCACCTCGAGCTGCAGGAGCCCCTCCGGTAGAGGAGCAACGGGAAAGATCCCACAATGCCTCCGCTGATCGCCGCCGGTGCTCCTTCGGCAGGGCAGAGAGGAGATGACGGCCGTCTTCACACTTCCGGGAGAACCCGGAAGTGACATCACCCGACTCTCGGCGGCCATCTTGGATCTCCATTCGGGCTGGGGGAAGCCCTGCAGACAGCTCCTGCAACGTAGTAACCCGCTCAGCAACACGAACAGGAGGAAGGCAGACGTCACCACGGACTCCCCGGCGGCCATCTTGGAAAATCCCCGCAGCACTCGAATACGTCGGAGAGGCAGGGAGAAGGGCCGAAAATGCCCGATGATGAGGGGGATCGATGCCGCTGAACCCTCCTTCCATTTCCGGACCTGCGGTGCACGGATCCGTCAACTGTTCACGGGGAGCAGAAGGGGATGCCAGTCCAGGAGCCTGCAAACGCTGGCGGGCCGAGACTCCTCCGTGAGACGCCCAATCACCATCTGGAAACACGGAATCCGGCAGACCAGGAACCACGGGCCCAACACCCTGGGACTGGACATCCATGACATTGGCCACCTGAAGGTAAGGGTCTCCGGACCGAGATGTTACACATGGGAGTGGTATGGAGCATTCTTCTCTCCTCAGAGGGGTCGGATATGGGAAGGGCAGGTGGTGGGATTGGTGGTGTCCACCCGGTCTACCTACCCCCGGGGGCCTCCCCTGAACTGCAGACATACTATGAGCCCACCGATCATAATTATGGTATATTTCAGCGAGGGACCCACAACCCTGGCTTTTTAAATATGTGATCTCATGATACTTGGCCTTCAAGGCCCGCTTCACCCCTTTCAAATAGGCTTTATAGGCCACCCACTCTGTACCAGGAATGGTGGCCTTCAGGCTCTCCAGGTGGGAGAGCTGGGCACTCAGCTGGGCCGCCTCCTCCTGGAGACCCCGGAGCTGTCGTACCGCTGCCACAATCTCGTCCGGGGCCCTAGCCAGCTGCTGGAAGGACGGCAGGCCCGACCCTCCGTCCTCATCCTCACTGGAGGAGGTAGAGGCCTCCTCCAGGACCCGAGGCGGAGGGGGGAACCCGACTCCCCCCGTACTGTGCGGGACAGTCCTCCAAGGCCTCCCCAGGGCCTCTTCCTGCCTCCACCCAGCCTCCACACCCTGCCTGGGAAGGAGAAATGAGCCTCCTCCAGGGGGTAGCGGGCCCGAGCCTCCGGGCATGTGGGTCCCTCTTCCCTGGCCATGTGCAATCCTACCTGGGGAGTCCCCCTCCCGGGGTACCGGCTGTAACAAGCTTCCATCAACCCCATCCGGCTGCAGCAAAGGAGGCCTACCAGGCCTGGGCCTCTCCCGCTGGAGGTGGCCCAGGACCCGACATCCAGGCACAGACTGAGAGCTAGACTCCTCCCCCGAGCAGGAGCTCACCAGGATAGGTCCTCTCAGCACCACTGCTGCAGAGCAACTGAGTGGAGGGACCACTCGTGTGGCAACATGACTCTGCTGAGCCTGTCTGCCCAAACATTTTGAATGCTTGGAAGATAAACTGCCAGCAGATAAATCTGATGCTCTCTGGCAAAGGCCCACAGTTGCAGAGCTTTGTTGAATAATTGCAGAGAGCCTGTTCTGCATTGTTTGTTTAGGTAAAACATGGCTACTTGACTGTCTGTCTGTTTGCACCAGAACTGTTTTGTTTGTGAGTTGGATGCAAAAAAGACTTGAATAGCATTGGAGATGGCTCTGAGTTCTAAGAGGTTTATATGAAGAAGAGCCTCTTGTGAGGACCAAAGGCCCTGCATTGATAGATTGCCCAAGTGGGCTCGCCAACCCATCTTGGAGGCATCTGTTGTTAGGATAGCCTGAGGTGGTGGTTGCTGGAAAGGAGAGCCTATTAAAAGGTTTTCCAGAGATTGCCACCAGCAGAGAGACACAATCAGGCGTGTGGTAACCCTGATTTTGTCTGACAGGCTTCCTGAGGCCTGGGACCATTGGGAAGCTAAGGTCCATTGGGCCGCTCTCAAGTGAAGACGAGTGTAAGGTATTACATGGACTGTAGATGCCATGTGTCCTAGCAGACAAAGCATCTGCCGAGCACTGAGGAAGGTTTGGAGTGCTGCTTGAGATGCTAGCTCGATGATACGCAGACAGCGTGGCTGGGGCAGGAAAGCCCTTGCAAGCTGTGTATCCAAGCGAGCCCCTATGAACTCGAGGGATTGAGATGGGTTGAGCTGGGACTTTGGAAGATTTATGACCCATCCCAAATACTGGAGTATTTGCTTTGCCCAAAAGAGGGCCTGATGAGCTTCTTGAGCTGACTGTGCCCGGATGAGCCAGTCGTCCAAGTAAGGGAAGACAAAAATTCCCAGGGTCCTCATGAATGCTGCTACTACTGCCATGCACTTTGTGAAGACCCTTGGAGCAGAGGCCAACCCAAAGGGAAGGACTCTGTATTGTCTTCCTTGGACTAGGAACCAAAGGAATTTCCTGTGATCTACATGAATAAGGATATGCATGTAGTGTGGTGAACAGCGCCCTCCTGAGCCTATGGAAACGGATGAAAATCCTGAGGTTCAGCAGGATTTATGCCTATTTGAGAAACCAAGGAAGAAAGAGAGACTCTATTCCACAGAGCTGAGCATGGAGAGCAGCCCAGGGGAGGAGTCCTGCAGTCCTGATTGGGCACACCCTGCCCTTGGAAGGGGCGTGTCCAGGAGAGAACGTGGTTTTAAACCAGAGCATGGCTTTGCTAGTCAGAATGAGATTAAGATTGAGGAGAAGGAGAGGAGGATTAAGAAGGAGAGACGGATAAAGAAGAAGCAGGAGAATGATTAGGAGTCCAGAAAACAGTACGCTGATACTTGGGAACCTGGCATTGGAAGGAGACCTGCAAAGTTCTATTCAGAGGCAGTGAGTAGAAGTCCCAAGGAGAGAGGACCTAGCCCTGAATTAGACAACCGTTGGAAGGCACAGCCCTGGGAAAGGAAGCCTTCAAGGCAGGCACAAGAAAGAAAACAATCATTCTGTAAAGTACCGTTTGAGCCAGAGAGCAACAAACATTCTAACAGCTGGAGAACGTTGGAGCCATCTGAAGTCAGAACGGCATGGCAACAAGTAAGTGAATTGCCACCAAGTTTCCAGGCTGAACGTAAAGCTAACTTTCCTGTGTGTGAAACATTAGCAAAATAGACTAGCAGTTACTCTGACACAATTAATCTAAGAGAGGAGAAAATAAACAGCCTTAAGCCAGAGGGAAGTTGTATAGCTGATAGCAATTCCCTATCTCACAAACAGCAGGCTGAATTGCTCCTACAGAGTTTTAAGCAGTTTTTAGAGTTGCAAGCTGGAAGACAGCCAGTGTTACCAGAAGCCAGTAATTCCATACAGCTTGAAGAATTAACACAAGATAATACAGACTTACCAGATTGTGAGAGCATGGATTGCACGGTCTGCTGTGTAGAGATGCCAAGCTGAAGGAAACTGCTTTTTACCGTATGTGAATTGAATGCTACGGAGCTGTTGTATTGCCTTGCTGAGAAAGCTCTAATTATGTGCACCTGATTTTCCCCAGCACTGTGAAGGTAACAGTGGCTGAAAGAGGCTGCAATGAAACTAACTGACCTCTTGGGGCAAAGTGAGTAATTTGCTTAGAAGTGAAAAGAAGCAGTTATACTTTAAGTTGCCTTTATCCTAAGTTTTCCTGTTAGCATTTGAAGCACCTATTTTGTTTGCATTTATTTGCCATGTGATGGAACAATATCCTTTACTATAATAAATATACTGGAAACCCCATAACTACAACTCTTTATTTCGGAGCGAGAGGAGCAGGAACTATAATACCCAGCATTCCCTGGATACAGGTTACTCTCCTTCCTCACGAAGCATCAGACCGCCGCTCCTGTCTTTAGCCCCAAGGCCGGGCAGGAGCGCCGCAGTAGGCGTCTTTTAAATCTAGAGAACATAGCCAATCTTGCATGTGAAGGTATGGCAGAAGAGAGCAGAGGGAAATCATTTTGAAATTTTCTCAGACTAGATATTTGTTCAGCTCTCTGAGATCTAGGATTGGTCTTAAACCCCGTCTTTTTTGGAATGAGAAAATAGGGGGAATAAAACCCTGCACCTTGTTGGCATAGTGGAACTTCTTCTATAGCTCCTTCAGCTAGAAGACTGGAGACCTCTTGTAGCAAAAAGGTCTATGCCTAGAGGTTGAGATAGTTCGTCCCCAAAAATGTAAAACACCAAACAGGAGCCTTTTTCCATTGAACTTCTTATGTAAATAGTTCACCTTTGTTCTCCAAGTTTCTTTATATAGTTGATACTTGTTCTCCAAATCCCACTCCCTGTTCAATGTAATGACCAGACATATGCATTTTGTCGGATGTTTTTTGTTACATGTAAACCGCGCTGATTGCAAATAGTGCGGTATATAAGAATTGTCAAATAAATAAAAATAAAATAACTGTTTTACTAGTGTGGGTGGGGGCAAGCTGAGGAAATGAAGCTTGTATCCCAGACTCACTATGAACAAAGTCCAGGCTTCTGATGTGATCTGTTGCCATCTTTTGGCAAAAAGGCAGATACGGCCTGGAATATTTACAGGTTCTGGGCCCAACACAGGAAGAATGATTAAGTTCTCTAGACAAAGTCAAAAACCCTAAGGAGGCTGGGTTTGCTGAGCCTGCTGAGTTTTGGGTTCTCTTTGTCTAGTTTGTTGTTGCCCTTTTTGGGGAACATATGCCTGTTGAGTGGAAGATGGATAGAACATTTTCTTTTTAGAGAAAAAAGGTTTCTTAAAGGACTTTTTCTTAGCTGGGTTAGTAGAAAGTTTTGACAATCTATTTAAAGTTGCATTATCAGTGTCAAACTGATTAGCTTTAGATTGCCAATCCTTGCCAAAGAGATTTTCTCCAGTGCAAGGGATATTTCCCAGCTTTTCTTGCACCTATTCTTCCAAGTCTGAAGCTTGGAGCCAGGAAATACGTCGTGCTCCTATAGCTTTAGCAGATGTTCTGCTAATACATTCAAAACAGTCAAAAGTAGCACGATTCATAAACTTAGAGACATTCTAAGCATGTTTGACTAATGATAAATAGTCTGCTCTTTTATCCTCTTGAAAGAAAGGGTTCAAAAGCTCTAAGTTTTTTGTAACATTCCCATGTATAAAATATAGGAACTAATTCTTGCTGAAAGCATGGAGGCTTGAAAGCATCTACGCCCAAAGGCATCCAGTGTTCTAGACTCACGACCTGGTGGATTAGAAGTGTGTCTCTTTGTATTCTTAATCCACCTCATGGCTGATTCCACCACCATAGAATGGTATGGTAGCTTATGATCACGGAAACATGGCTATCATCAGAAGACAACGTCCTCCTCAACCAACTTCTACCCCCCAATTTCTCCATACATACAAGACATCGGGAAAACAAAAAAGGAGGAGGGGTGCTCATAATCTCCAAATCAGACCTCAATTTCCACATTGTGGACTCCTCAAGCACAAACAGCTTGGACATCCTCTCCGTCGCAAACCAACAATGCTCCCTTAACCTGTTGTACAGAACACCATCTTCTTCTCCAGATGACCTTCCAACCATTGTTGACCTTGCAGCTAACACCCTCTCTCCCAAGAAACCAAATTGGATAATGGGTGATTTCAATCTCCCTTCTTTACCCCAAAGCCACGCAATTGCATTCCTTGAGGCAATGGAAGACCTGGGACTCAAACAAATCATTAATGAGCCTACACATACAAAAGGGAAGATTCTTGACATGGTATTTGTTCCACAACCAGTCATGGTCCAAAACCACAATCCTCCAGTATCAGTCGTAGATGTACCCTGGTCCGACCACAAACTGATATTATCCAGATACCCATCAACAATGACCAGCTGAACAGAAGCCAATCTACAAACAAAACCGCTCGAACTACCTCTAGAAGCTTTCGACCCTTCGATAGGGAACACATCCTTTCGGAGACCCCATCACTCCTCAACAAAATTACACCGGATCTTGATGATCTAATCTCTCATTGGAACTCCAGCCTGCTTGCCATCTCACAACACGCAAACCCTAAGAATACAGCAAGGACAAAAAGAAGCTCCGCCCCATGGTTCTCACCTGAGTTGCGAGCTTCTCTCACACAACTACGTAGACTTGAACGCCGATGGCGCCGCTCACGATCAACGGAGGATCAGACCGCTTACCGAACCCACCTTGCAATACATCGAGAAACAATCACTACTAAAATGAGACAATATCATACCGACACCCTAAAGAGGTCTCTGAATAAACCATGTGACCTCTTCAACTTGGTCAAATCCCTCTCAAAAGAACCATCTCCCGAACAACATAGCGAGATTCACCTGCAAAAATTTGCTGATTACCTGCAATCCAAGATTGTGCAAACCAACAAGGTTTCAGCAGTCACATTTCATGAACCGACTGGCCTATCCCCACTGAACATTCTCTCCACACCATCCACTAAATCTATCGAGGACACCATAGCATCTCTCAACACCTCCACTGCACAGACTGACCCATGTCCAGCTTTCTGGATCAAGGAGCTACGTGATGTGTTCAGCCCTGTCATCACAAATATAATGAAGATCTCCTTCACAACAGGATACTTTACCACTTCACTCAAGCAGACCTCCATTAGGCCACTATTGAAAAACCCCAAACTTGACCCCAAAAGAGTTGACTCTTATCGACCAATAGCCAGCATCCCTCTCTTAGCCAAAATAATTGAAAAAGAGGCACAACGGCAAATTCAGGACCACATAGATGCCGCTGCTCCATTAGACAGCTGTCAACATGGGTTCAGAGAACATCATGGGGTCGAGACACTACTCACTGGTCTATTCAACGACATCATCACAGGAATTGACAACATCCGTCAAGGTTTTGTGCTCATCTTCCTAGACATCACCGCGGCTTTCGACTCCGTGAGTCACGAAATACTCCTCGGAAGATTGAGGGAAAAGGGCGTCTGCAACAGTGCACTAGGATGGTGCAAATCTTATCTGGACGGTAGATGGCAATATGTGAAGTCTGGATTAGAAGAGTCGATACATTTCCATCAAAAGCAAGGGGTACCCCAAGGCTCCTCGTTATCCTCCTTACTCTTCAATATTTACATGCAGCCCATCTGCAATATCATAAGATCATTCAATGTGAACTGCTTGATATATGCAGATGACATTCTCTTATACATGCCTTTCTCCACAACTCACATGGACCTGACCCCACTCACGGATTGCTTCAATGCAGTTTCAACGTGGCTCCAGTCACAGAATCTACGCATTCAACATAAAAAAACAGAGGTGCTATTCATCACCAGAGACCCCAACTTTACTCCGCCATCCCACGTCAGTGTCAAGGAAGCTGACCTGCAAACTAAAGAGGCAATAAAATACCTGGGAGTTACTGTGGATCAACGTCTGGACATGAAACGCCACATAAGCAATATAGTCAAAGCCATCTATTTTAAAATCCGTTCACTCAAGCACCTTCGCTCCCTGTTGGACCCAGATGATTTCCGAACCATATATCAAGCACTGATCCTGCCACATTTTGACTTTGCAAATGCCATCTTACAAGGGCTCCCCCAATCCACACTAACCCCTTTACAGTTGGCCATGAACGCCGCAACCAGTGTCATCTACGGAGCAGCCAGAAGCGACCACGTGACTCCCATTCTCAAACAGCTACACTGGCTACCTATTCATGGGAGGATCACTTTTCAAAACACTTCTATTAGCCTTCAAGGCAATCAAAGGTATTTCCTCCTCCTCACTTACACATCTTATCCACATTGTACCCCCCAACAGATCCAGAAGAGCAACAGCTGTCAACCTGCTAATCACACCAAAGGCATCGACAAAGTGCAACAAGACAACCACAAACAGGGCGTGCAGTTTCTATATCCCCAAATGCTGGAATGCGCTACCCCCTGACATTAGGGCCATAACCAATCTATATCAGTTCAGGAAGGCACTCAAAACCTACCTCTTCCTCCAATACTTCCCAGCCAGCAATTGATCCTAGATACCCCTCCCACGAATGACCCACTCTAGAAATGCCCTCATATTCAATATCTGATTTTTACCTATCCTTGCTGTGTAAATAGCTTATGTATATAGTTTACCCTGTTATCCAAGTTTGTATCCCTGTGCGATGTAAAACCTGACAACTTGTCGTTATGGTAGTTATGTTATGATGTAAACCGCGCTGATACCGAATAGCGCGGTATATAAGAAACTGTAATAAATAAATAAATAATAAGTAGCTGAGTCTTCTGAAAACCTGAACAAGGTGGCACTCTATACATAGTGTCATAGTGTTTAGAATGTGGGGATACTGTTCAAGGAGTTTCCCACATCCTTAACATTAGATCATGTAAGATCTCATGTATAGGGAGCATAGCTGCCTACTTTGGAGCCAAGGGGTACTGCAGAATCCTTAATTCCTCTGCCCTAGGCTCCTTTTCAGGTACCACTGTAATGGCAAGTCCCTTTGCCATATCATGTTAAAAATCATGAGAAGACATGTCCTCAGGAGGGGACATTCTGCGCTGAGAAGGAGTTGAATCTTGTAAAAGTTCAGCTCTGGTACCAGTAGAGTCAGTCATCGGAATCGGAAGACTCAAAAGAATGGAGCACCGGATACTCCTTCAGCAGATGCTTTTGGTACCGCTCGAGGTCGGTACCGAAGCGAGTCGGTACCTGATCCCCCATGCTAGAGAGTGATTCTAAACTCGGCCTCGGGGGAAGTAAGCCTGCCGAAGCAGGTACCGAGGGTACCAGCACCAGTACCGATAACGATACCGGTGCCTGTGGAAAGGTCTGCAGTGACTTTAGCGGTACTGAAGTAGCCAAAAGATTTGCTAGACTGCGTTCAATGGTGAGGAGCCTTTTATCCATCACCACTGCCGATGCTGGGGTGTCAGTACCAATCAAAGTGGCCACAACCCCCGAGCATGGCACAGGCATGTCCATTGAGGTTGAAGCCTCAGGAACATCCTGGAGCCCCGATAATGCTTTGGAGCCCGAAGACTCCCGCTAGAGCTGTTTTGCCGGTGAAGTATCCTCGAGGGCAACGCCAGAGGCATCTCGATGCTTAGAGGGAGATCTACCTCTCGAGGACCAGCTAGTCTTGGAAGACTTATGTTTAGTTACCTGAGATCCCTGGGAAGAAGTAGAGGCCTTGGAGGACATCAATGCTATCAACATCGTGTCCGATGCAAACAGGGCACCAAGTTGATTTGCTAGAATCTGAAGACTTCTTTTAGTCAGCTTCCTGCAGGAGAGACACTCCGCTGGGCAGTGGTCAGGACCTAAACATTTAAGACACCAGTCATGGGTATCTGTGGCAGAAATTGTACCGCCACACTTTGAACATTTTTTAAAACCAGTAGTTGGTTTTTCCATGTTGAAAGACAAAAAAGGCCTAGTGGCCAAAATGGCGCCAAGCACCAAGCAGGGGAAAAACCCCTGACTGAAAGAACAAAGTTCTGAGTTGTTTTCTTTTTTTTTTTTAAAAGAAAGAAAGAAAAACACCGGCGGTACCGGTGGGCGTCGAACGAAGGCAGGCGTGACCACAAAAAATAAAAATAAAATTAGAATTTTCTGCGGTGACAGGATTCACATCCTGTCGGCTCCACGGAAAACAAAGAACTGAAGTGAGGGAGGTAGATAAGCGGGAAGGCAGCATGCATGCATGGATGTACGCTCCCAAAAGCGTTCCTACTGGATGCTGGGGAGCGTTCCCGCGCAGGCTCCATCGGTGCCGACGATACCCATATGTGAAGACTCATTCCTGCTTGGTCCTGGAAATTACTTACAGGGAACATGGGCACTGGAGGGTTAAGTGGCTTGCCCAAGACCACAAGGAGCACCTGTGGGACTAGAAACCCCAGTCCTTCCGGCCCAAGGTTGCTGTCCTCTAGTGGGATTCGAACCCCTGACCTTCTGGCCTGAGATAACTTGCCCCAACCACTAGGCCCCTCCTCCCTCTATACCAATTAAGTTAAAGGTTCTTCCTTACAGCTCAGCCATACAGAGTTAAGGTATGGAGAGCAGTGAGGACATTTCAATGAATTCATTGGAAGATATTTCTCTAATATTGGTATTGAGCTACATTTGAAATATTTCAGCTCACACCTTTTCTGTTGTTGTGGCTTTTCTGAAACACAAAGATTAAACTCTTTTTCATTAACCAGGTGTTCCTCAAGGCTCCTCCCTTTCTGTCCTCCTTTTTAACCCATTTGCAACATCCTCAGGAAACATAAACTACATTATCATCTATATGCAGCTGATATAATGTTCTATCACCCAATAGATACCTCCAACCACCTTTGCCCCCAAATTCAAGAGAGTCTCAAGGACATTACCAATTGGCTCTCTGCACACAACCTACGTATCAATTTCAATAAAACAGAAATTCTGTACATAACCAGGGACCAGAGCTTTTCACCGTCCACTAAAATTTACATAAATGAAGTTGCCATAGAAATTACTTAGGTATTATTCTCGACCAATCACTATTCATGTCCTCATATATTCCGTACTTAAGTTGCCTTAGTATTCATTCCTTTGGGATCCTTCTGATCTTTAGCTTTGAAACATATCTAACTACATATATAGCACCGAATAGTAGCTATTACAGTTTATTGCATATTAGAATATAAGAACATAAGATATGCCATACTGGGTCAGACCAAGGTCCATCAAGCCCAGTATCCTGTTTCCAACAGTGGCCAATCTAGGTCATATGTACCTAGCAGTTTTCCCAAAAGACACAGGTTCCACAATGCTTGTACTGGGTCAAGTATTGATATCCTGGGTCCCTTCTTAATAATGGTTTATGGACCTTTCCTCCAGGAACCTGTCCAAACCTTTTTTAAACCCAGCTACACTAACAACCTTTACTACATCCTACGGTAACAAATTCCAGAGTTTGATTACACGTTGAGTGAAAAAATATTTTCTTTTATTAGTCTTAAATAGTTTACCTTGTAGCTTCATTGCATGTCCCCTAGTCTTTCTATATTCTGATAACGTAAACAATCGATCTACGTTTACCCGTTCCACTCCGTTCATTAATTTATAGACTTCTATCATATCTCCTCTCAGCCGTCTCTTTTCCAGGTTAAAGAGCCCTAATCTTTTTAACCTTTCTTCATAGGAGTATCCTTCCATCCCCTTTACCATTTTGGTGGCTCTTCTCTGGACCTTTTCTAATAACGCTATATCCTTTTTAAGATACGACGACCAGAATTGCACACAATATTCAAGGTGCAGTCTCACCATGGAACGATAGAGGCATTATAATATCTTTTGTTTTATTTTCCATTCCTTTCCTTATGATACCTAACATTCTATTTGCTCTCTTGGCCGCTGCGACACACTGGGCCGAGGTTTTTAACATGTTATCCACAATGACACCTAAATCTTTTTCCTGGGTGGTGCTTCCTAATGTGGAACCTTGCATCGTGTAACCATAGTTTGGGTTGTTCTTCCCTAGGTGCATAACTTTGCACTTGTCCACATTAAATTTCATCTGCCATTTGGATACCCAGTCTTCCAATTTATCAAGATCCTCTTGCAATTTTCCAAAATCCGCTTGGGTTTTAACAACTTTAAATAGTTTTGTGTCATCTGCAAATTTGATAACCTCACTTGTTGTTCCACTTTCCAGGTCATTTATGAATATGTCAAAAAGCAGCGGACCCAGCACAGATACCTGGGGTACACCACTATTCACCTTTCTCCATTGGGAAAATTGGCCATTTAGCCCAACCCTCTGCTTTCTATCTTTTAACCAGTTCCTGATCCACAGTAGTACACTGCCTCCTATCCCATGACTCTTTAGTTTTGCCAAAAGTCTCTGATGAGGGACCTTGTCAAAGGCTTTCTGAAAGTCCAGATACACTATGTCAAATGACTCACCTTTGTCCACCTGTTTATTCACACCTTCAAAAAAACATAACAGATTAGTAAGGCAAGATCTTCCTTGTCTAAAGCCATGTTGGCTGTCTCCCATTAGGCCATGACTATCTACATGCTAAGTAATTTTATTCTTTATGATGGTTTCTACCATTTTTCCTGGTACTGACGTGAGGCTCACCAGTCTGTAGTCTCCCGGATCACCCCTGGAACCCTTTTTAAAAATTGGTGTTACATTGGCGATCCTCCAATCTTCAGGTATTAGAGATGATTTTAATGATAGTTCACAGATTACTAATAGCAGGTCTGCAATCTCATATTTCAGATCTTTCAACACCCTTGGATGTATACCATCCGGCCCAGGTGATTTGCTACTCTTCAGTTTATCTAATAGTTGTAATACATCTTCCCGATGTATCGATATTTCCTTCAATTCTTCTGCACCTTTAAATACCACTTCAGTCATAGGTAACATCCCTACATCTTCCTCAGTAAAGACCGAAGTAAAGAATACATTCAGTCTCTCCACTATCGCCTTGTCGCCTGTTAGTGCCCCTTTAACTCCTCTATCATCTAATGGACCAACTGACTCTCTCACAGGTTTTTTGCTACGAATGTAAATGAAAAAATCTTTATTTCACGTTTTTGCTTCCGCAGCAAGCTTCTTCTCAAATTCTCCCTTTTCCTGCTTTATCAATACCTTGCATTTGACTTGCCAGTGCTTGTGCTGTTTCCAGGTTTCGTCGTTTGGCTCTTTTTTCCATTTCCTGAAAGATGCTTTTTTGGCAACAGCCTCTCTGACCTCACCTTTAAACCATGCTGGCAGTTTTTTGGACTTCCTTCCACTTTTCTTAAAGCGTGGAATACAGCTGGTCTGGGCTTCCAAGATAGTAGTTTTCAACAACACCCAAGCTTGATGTAAGTCTTTAACCTTTGCAACTGCTCCTTTTAGTTTTTTCTTAACTATTTTCCTCATTTTATCATAGTCTCCCTTTCGAAAGTTAAAAGGTAGTACTGTGGATTTCCTTACTATCCCTCCTCCATTAATTAAATCAAAGGCGATCATGCTATGATCACTATTGCCAAGTGGCCCCAAAACCCTTCTCTTGCACTAGATCTGGTGTTCCACTAAGGACTAGGTCTAATATGGCTTCCCCTCTGGTCGGTTCATGAACCAGCTGCTCCAAGAAGCAGTCATTTATTTCATCTAGGAACTTTATCTCCCTAGCATGTCCTGCCGTGACACTGACCCAGTCGATACCGGGGTAATTGAAATAACCCATTATTATTACTGCGCTGTAACTTTTGTTAGCTTCCTTGATTTCTTTGAGCATTTCATCATCCATTTGTTCATTTTGGCCAGGCGGTCGATAGTACACCCCTACTGCCATCGCTTTCCCCTTTTTACATGGAATTTCAATCCATAGAGATTCTACAGCCAATTTTGTTTCCTGCAATACTTTAATCCTTTCAGACTCAATGCCCTCTCTAACAGAGCACAACCCCTCCATCAATTTGATCAGCTCTATCATTACGATATAGATTTTATCCAGGTATCACAGTGTCCCACTGGTTGTCCTCCTTCCACCATGTCTCTGATATTCCAATCATATCTAACCTCTCATTTAGTGCTATATATTCTTACTCTCCAATCTTATTTTTTAGACTTCTAGCATTTGCATACAAGCATTTTAGAGACTGTATTTTACTCATATTAATTTGGCTATTGGTACACATGGGTAATTTGGGATCTTTAAGCTCTGTCTGCTCCATACTCAAGGGCATTTGGGCTACTTTACTCTTTTTTGGAACCTCTCTGCTTTTGGTAGTATCCTTCAAGGATACACTCTTCCGAACCATCCGCTCTTGGGCGACTGTCGGTTTTCCCCTATTATCTAGTTTAAAAGCTGCTCTATCTCCTTTTCAAAGGTTAATGCCAGCAGCCTGGTTCCATCCCGGTTAAGGTGAAGCCCATCCCTTCGGAAGAGCCCCTCCTTTCCCTAGAATGTTCTCCAGTTCCTAACAAATCCAAATCCCTCATCTCTGCACCATTGTCTCATCCATGCATTGAGACTCCAGAGCTCTGCCTACCTTTTGGGTCCTGCGCGTGGAACGGGAAGCATTTTGGAGAATGCTACCCTTGAAGTTCTGGATTTCAACTTCCTACCTAAAAGCCTAAATTTAGCCTCCAGAACCTCCCTACCACATTTTCCTATGTCACTGGTACCGACATGTACCAAGACAGCAGACTCCTCCCCAGCACTATCTAAGACCTTATCTAGGTGGCGCATGAGGTCTGCTACCTTCGCACCAGGCAGACATGTTACCAGGTGATCCTCACGTCCACCAGCCACCCAGCTATCTACATGCCTAATGATCGAATCACCAACTATAACGGCTGTCCTAACCCTTCCCTCATGGGCACATGGCCCTGGAGAAACTTTCTCGGTGCGAGAGGGTTTTACATCACCTGGAGGACAGGTCCTAGTTACAGGATCGCTTCCTGCCACACCAGGGTGATGCTCTGTCACATGACCTCTCTCCTCCATGGCAACAGGGATGCTGCCAGACTGGAGGTGGGACTTCAGGACTATATCCCTGTAGGTCTCGTCTATGTACCTCTGTCTTTCTTATGTTTTCCAAGTCTGCTACTCTAGCCTCTAGAGAACGGACTCATTCCCTGACAGCAAAGAGCTCCTTGCACCTAGTGCACACGTAAGACCTCTCACCAGCTGGGAGAAAATCATACATGTGACACTCAATGCAAAAGACTGGAAAGCCACCATCTCGCTGTTACCTGCTGTCTTATCTCTGCTTACTCCTGTTCCAATTAGTCACTCTTCTGCTTATTACTCACACATAAAGAAATTCCTCCCTCCCTACACAATGTCTGTTCTAATTCCCTACATTATTTTTCTTTATTGTTTGGCCCTAGCCATCATACCTGAAGGATCCTTCTCCTACCATCATGGCCTACTCCCCACAATACAGGGCTATGGCCGTAACAGATAAGATTACATTTTCAACTCAATGAGACCAACACGGCATGCAAGGCATCAATACATCATTCATATCTTATGCCAGCCCCCTGGTAAACCCCTTACGTGGAAGCCTTCAGATGGTAAAGCCTTAAAATGTATGCTTATAAATGCAAGATTGATCTGGAATAAATGGCCAATCATTGGTGACTATGTTGACAACCACAAACTAGACCTGATCCTCATCACTGAATCATGGCTCTCAGACACTGATTCTGTCCTTACCAATCGATTAAAGCTCCCCAACTATGATCTCTACAACTTTCCGAGAACTAACAGAAGAGGAGGTGGTACCCTGATATTGGCCAGATCTGACCTGCAATTCCATCTCATTAATTCCCTCGACTCTTCTAATCGCAACTCAATCACTATTACTAACAAACAAATATCAATAGCACTGATCTATCGGGCTCCAGCCAAATGTGAGGATGACCTTTCCATACCCCTGGATATGGTCTGTAATCATTCATCAAACTCAATACCTCTGTGGATCATGGGAGACTTCAATCTACCAGCTTTATCAAGCAAAAACTCCTCAGCTTTTCTAGATGCAATGTCTGCTCTTAAATATGATCAGCTAATTCATTCCCCTACCCACTCTAGAGGAAATATCTTGGACCTTATTTTTGCTTCCTTGCGCTCATATGGCTCTAACTTCTCCTTCTAGCCTCCAATCCTTCCTGTCCCTTGGTCAGACTACAAAGCCATTATATTCCACATTCCAGCTTCCATCCCAGATGCCCCTACCAAAAGCACATCACCACCATCTCGTCGCTTCAAACTATTTATCAAAGACGCATTTCTTGATAAAACCCTACCTAAACTTGATGCCTGCTCCACTGATCTAGATGATATGATACACTCTTGGAACCTAACCCTAAGCCAGGCTTCACTACTTTCCCTACACAGTGAAAATAATCCTTCAAAGAAACCATGGTCTGCTATATGGTTCACAGCTGACTTCAGCAATTCCCTACGCAATCTCACGAGACTAGTAAGCAAATGGCGCAACACCAGACTTCCCCACCACAGAGATATTTATATGAAAGCATTACAGGACCACTGCACTGCTATTATGTCTAGGAAGAAGGAATACCACACCAACATCCTGATGCGCTCACTCAATATGCCCCGAGATCTCTTTCATCTAATCCAGTCTCTTACGAAGTATACTCTGATCCAACAAACATAAATTGCCTCACCCACAAGACTTCGCAGAACATTTTCATAATAAAACCAAAATGACCACCAATCATCTGGTGGAACCTTATACAGACAGCCCTTCATCAACAAACACCAATATTCCTGCACTGACCTCCTTCTACCCATACTCTCCAGATCAAATTGAAAAGATAATAAAATGACTTAACTCCACTACCTCAGCCCACTGGATCAAGTCTGCTTGTACTGAATTAAGTCCGCACGTATCCAAAATCGCACACCTTTCCTTCAACAAGGGTATGGTACCAACACCTCTGAAAACAGATACCATCAAACCACTTCTGATCCTAGAAACCTGAACTCCTACTGTCCTATATTGAGTCTTCCCTTCCTAACCAAAATAATTGAAAAAATAGCACAACAACAAATCCAAAACCACATTGACTCCTATGCTCCGCTGGACCCTCAACAGCATGGCTTCCGTCAACATCATGGTATCGAGACCTTGCTCACCTCCCTTTTTGATAATCTGATTAAAGGCATGAACAAACCCAAGCAAGGCTTCATCCTTATATTTTTAGACATCGCATCAGTCTTCGACACAGTTTCTCACAGCCTCTTGCTTACCCAACTTCAGCTTAAAGGCATTCAGAGCTCAGCACTAGATTGGTGTCGTTCCTATCTATCTAATCACCAACAAGTACGCATTGGTACACAAACATCATCTATGTTTCAGCAAACCCAAGGAGTACCTCAGGGCTCATCCCTTTCAGCCCTGCTCTTCAATATTTATATTCAGCCATTATGCACTATTATTCAAGCCTTTGGCATCCTATACCATATCTATGCAGATGATGTGTTACTTTATGCTCCTTTCTCCTTGGATAATCCTATCACCACCGGAATCACATACTGCTTTAATTCAGTATCCGCCTGGTTAGAAGCTCACAATCTAAAAGTGAATTATAAAAAAAACAGAAGTTCTGTTCATCACGAAGGATCCAACATTTATACCACCACCACATCTACATGTTAAGAATGCGGAGCTGAAGTCTAATCATGAAGTGAGATATCTTGGAGTCACCTTGGATCAACATTTAAATATGGAATCCCAGATAAGCAATATCACAAAGGCTGTCTACCTCAAAATACGATGCCTCCGCCAACTCCAACCTCTATTGGAACCTACTGACTTTCGCACCGTCTTCCAAGCCTTGGTCACGCCTATTTTCAATTATGCAAATATCATACTGCATGGTCTCTACCTGCATATGCCCTCCATCCCTTACAAATGGCTTTAAACACTGCTGCCCGAACCATTTACGGAGCATCCAAATACGAGCATGTATCACCTCTCCTAGCCCAGCTAATTGGCTTTCAATTAACAGTCGACTTAAATACAAAGCCCTTCTTTTATCATTTAAAATACTTCACCATCTCTCAGCATCTTCCCTAGAAAACCTATTACATTGGACACCCGACACCAGAACTAGGAGATCCAATATGGCTAACACTCTTGCCATTCCAGCTATGGCTAGTAAAAGCATCCAATTTGCAAGAAACAGAGCCTTCTCCATTTTTGCCCCACTGCTCTGGAACTCTTTCCCTGCTTCTATCCGTCTTATCACTGACCTTTCAACCTTCCACAAGGCAATTAAGACTCATCTTTTCCAGATTTCCTTTGACCATGTACCATAGCTGGCCATGGCCTCCCTTGAATTGCACAGCCCCGTTTCAGCTTGTATATAGTTAATTACACCCAGAAAGCCTTCTTAATGTATTTATAGTTTGTTATATCTGATTAATTTAAATTGTTTCTGTTCAATGTAACTTAACATGTTTTGTTCAATGTATTAAGTTGTTCTTATGTAAACCCGCGCTGATCTTAAAAAGTGTTGTATATAAAACCAAATAAATAAATAAATAGAAAAGCTGTAACCAAGACAATTTACTTTAAACTAAACACAATTCAACCACTAAGACAGCTTTTGGATAATAGCGACTTTCGCTCAATTTTGCAGGCCCTCATTGCACCTCACCTTGATTATTGTAACAGCATACTTCATGGCCTACCCAAAAAAACCACACATCAACTTCAAATGGCACAGAACCTTGCTGTCCGTATAATTCACAACGCTCACCGATATAACCAAATCACGTCACTACTCCAGACCCTCCACTGGCTACCCATAGAAACACGTATCAAATAACTTAACCCTCCATTGCCTATGTTCCCTGTAAAATAGTTATCTCCAAGTTATAATGCCCTGTTCAATATAATTTCAGTTTGTTCAATGTAAACCGCCTTGATATCATGAAAGGCGATATATAAAGAAATGTAAAATAAATAAATGCAAATATCTACTGATAACTTTCAAACTATACAATAAGATCGCCCCCTCATGCCTTTCCTCTCTTATTACCCCTAGTGACCCCATTAGATCCAGAAGAACGTGCACCCAGAATACCCTCTCAATTCCAGCCCATTTTCGTAACACAATCAAAACTACAAGTTCAAGAGCATTCTTGTTTGTAGTCCCTACTCTCTGGAGCGCTCTCCCAGACAACCTACGACTAATAAAAGATCTACAGACTTTTAAAAAAGAGCTTAAAATATTCCTCTTCAGTCAACACTTTAACCTCAACACCTCTATTACTCCTCCTCGAACACCATGATCCCCCTCCTTCTTCTCTCCGCTATGTACTGGAGAAATACAAATATAATAAATACATACCCTCCTGAACCTCTTTCTCACTTGATATAGCTTAATTAGGTAATTACTCTTCTCCCCCTCTAAACCTTTCTCTTTATGAAACTTCATTTAATATATTTCTCCCTTATCCCATTCCCTTCCCCACTCTACACTGTAAATAGCTCTGCCTCAGCATCCGCTATTCTGCTGTATATGTGAACAGCTGATTTACAAACAGTACCTTGAAATATAGTTTGATATGTTTTATGTTTTTTGTAAACTGCCCCTGATCACTGGAAGGGGCGGTAAATAAAAACATTTAAATAAAATAAATAAATTTACAGAAAGATAAAACTTTTAAATTATGTTGTGATCTGAAATTCAAAATACATTTGCCTTTCAATTTTGCTATATATGAGTTGAAAAATTAAGCAATTATTTTTTCCAGGTTCACTGAAAGCAAAATGCAGAAAGGGAGAAATAGGGAGGACGGAGAATCTAGAGAGATGACATGAAGCAGAATTGAGAACGTAATAAAGCCAGAGGAGCGGCTGCATGGCGAGGGGAGAGGAACAAGGAAGAAGACCCACAGAGGCTTTTCTGGATTGAGCAGTGCCAGGCTCATTTCTTACGCTTGCCCCATGCACCATGTGTGTATCAGAGATGGATGGCATTGCTTGGCACTGCTTCTTCTGCTGCCCACCTCCTGCCAGACTCCTACCTGCTGAGCAGAAAGCCCTGCAGCCATTCTTCAGCCCTTCTTCAAAGCTCCAGCTCTCTGTGGGAACCTTGGAGGTAGCTTTGGTTTTTGCAGGCTCTGAGTCTGCTCTCAACTTCTCTCTGCTATAGATATGGGCACTGTACAGTACAGTACAATACAGCAAGCTCTGCCCCTTCCAGGAGGAGGTGATGTCATAAAGGTGTGGTCCTGCAGCTGTAGGCATGGATGCTGGGAAATGTAGTCCTATTGTGCTCTTGGGATAAAGGGAGACTGGGAATGGTGAAAAATACATATTTTAAATAAAAGCTCAGTTTTATTGTGGCGATAAGAAAGAAGGGGAGAGAGCAAAGAAAGTGAAAAATAGGAGGGAGGGAAGAGAGAGTGAGAGAGACAGAGATCCACCTTTCTCAGAGCTGAGTGAGAAAATCAAAGAATGAACATGGGAAAGCTCTATATAATCCTGGGGATAAAGAGACGACACAACAACAAAATATGTTCTATCCTGCCACTAGGCAAGAAATGTGAACTGATCCAGAACAAATATGGACCAGCACCAGAACCTGGTGCACTGACCTCCTCTCTCTTATCCAGCGGTTCTCAACCTGTGGGTCGGGACCCCTACGGGGGTCGCCTCAGGATTTACCAGGGGTCACCTGACAAATCCCGGGAATTATTATTTCTTTTCTAATTTATTGTTCTAATTTGATCGCAAAGCCTAAAATGCCAAATACTTTGAATTTAATCAATTTATATATTACTTAGGGGCATGTTTACTAAACATTCCTAACGTGCGGGGCCGTGCTAGTGTGCCTGTGCCATATAAGGAGTGGGCGGTTCAGGCAGAAAATAGAAAAAAAACGGTAGTAAGCAACCGGACGTGTGTGCGTCGCGCTAATGTGCGGGGGTCGACATTAGCGCGTGGAAAGGCAAAGTGGCGCGCTGCTGAGTATACAAAACAACAGAGCCGTGGTACAACGGTGAAGACACTGACCAATGGTGCAGGGGCCATGGGTTCAATCCCCCAGTGTGCACAACGACAAAGGTCAGCTGAGGCAGTAACTGTAATGATTAACATTGTTTTAGGAGGCAAATTAATTTGGAACGGCATAAGGCGGCGCACAGTTATTTTTGGGCGGCAGAAGGCGGCGCACAGTTATTTTTGGGCAGCAGAAGGCGGCGCACTGGTCCCCTTGGGCGGCAGAAGGCGGCGCGCTGATAGGCACAAGGCGGCGCGCTGATGCACAAGCACAGGAACAGAGCCACAGCACAATGGTTAAAACACTAACCAATGGTGCAGGGATCAGGGGTTCAACTCCTCACAATGCCCAGTGAAAAATGCCTGCTGAGGCAGTATGTATTATGTTGTGGAGTGCTGTAGGAGGCTGTATAATTGTATTTTGTTATCACTACTAGCAAACGCACTCTCCCAGCATGTTAACATACGGCGGCCCATAAGGCACATGTTACAGTGCACTGTTCGCCAAGGCACCCTTGAATGACCCCTATAGGGCAGCATGTATGTTGCGACACAGGATAATGTATAGTGCACCCTATAGGGATGGCAACCATAAGGTGGCCTACAGGGCGCCCTATGAAGCACCCTCAGAGGCACCTAATGGGTATAGTAAGCTGAGGGTGGTCCTGCCGGCATAGACATATGTACAGTAAATAAAAATAAAGCTGTAGACAGCCCTACCAAAGGGCCCCACTGTGGGTTTGAACCCATGACCTCTGGCTGCACAGGCAGTGATGTAACCATTGCGCTACAGCTCCATAGCTGTAAGCAGGCCCCTGGCTGGCTGCAGATAGCCTACACGTCACCTCACAGACAGTCTGCTGGTGTCAACAGGATAGGGTTAGGCCACCCATACCCATGATGCACTGCACATGCAAATTAGCTGTCCGCAGATGGACACAAGATGGGGAATGCACCCCCACAGCACCTCGGCCCTGTTGGGGGAAGTGACCGGATGCACCCACACAGCACCTTGGCCTAGTAGGGGGCACTGACCGGGTGTTTTACTGGCACAGAGTAGCCACACACCGTTACATCGTGCGGGTACTGTGCTCACCCTGAGTGTGCAATGAGGTGGCCAGGACCAGGTCAACAACACCTGCCATGGCTGATGGAGGCCAAGCGGGCCTTCCAAAGCAGTGTTAATGTGTAAGATAGCTAGTTTCTGCACAAACACCATGGATATCCCCATCTGCCGCCATCAGGTACTACCCCCCCCCCGGGGCAAACATGGTCCCCATCAAGGGATCCACACTCTACCTCCCTGCAAAGGTGGCAGTAGAGGCCAACATCAACCCCAGTCCTGCTGAGGAACACCACCACCCCCCCCCCCCAGGCAGGCAGCTCCATACACAGCCATAACACAATAGCAGACAGACATAAGCCCAGGGTATGGTAAGCTGCACTCCACCACCAGATATTCCCCTGCAGCAATCCAACAGCCACTGCACCCTGCATGCCATTATAGCAAGACATTTACCAGCTACAAACAGTCTGCTGGTTAGTCCATAGTGCATGTTCCCAATGGAGATGCATGCACCCAGAACTGGGCTGTCTGCATACACAGCAAGCAGATAGATCAGTGACTGGGCCCCAAAGAGAAACCCATATCTATCACATGAGAGAACTACTATACAGCACTATGGGGGGGCCTAGCCATGCTGTGGTCACTGCACAGTCAGGGTGAGCGTGATCCCCCAGAAGGACATGCTTTGGCCACCCTGTCTGTGTAGGTGGTGGCCAGACACTACAATATCCCAGCCAATGTCCCTGCCAGGGCCCTATGCCCAGTGCAGATGCATCCTGGCCACGCCACCCTGCCCTGGCTATACCCATGGTACCTTGCACCTCATTATGCACATTGACTGGCCAATACTGGCAACAGTGCTGGCAGTGCGGGCTGTTGAAGGGGCTTGCAGCCAACACCCACTGTATAGACCAGGGGTGGGCAAACCTGGTCCTGGAGGGCCGCAGACCAGTCAGGTTTTTGGGATATCTCTAATGAATATGCATGAGATATATATGCATTAGAGATATCCTGCCAACCTGACTGGTTTGTGGCCCTCCAGGGCTGTATCTGGAGACACCTGCCTTACACCTCTGTCATTTAAGATTGTGAGTGGACAAGGTGCAGATGTCCAAGACATCAAAAAGGTTAGATAGAATTTGTCACAGTCCTCCTCACTTCTCACCACCACCAAAAAATTGTCTATTAGACAACTTTTTGGTGGTGGTGAGACTCGAGGAGGAATGTGACACATTCTATATACCCTTTTGATGTCTAGGACATCTGTACCTTGCCCACTCACGATCTTAAATGACAGAGGTGTAAGGCAGGGGTCTCCAAATCCAGCCCTGGAGGGCCACAAACCAGTCAGGTTGGCAGGATATCTCTAATGCATATATATCTCATGCATGTTCATTAGGGATATCCCGAAAACCTGACTGGTCTGCGGCCCTCCAGGACCGGAGGTGCCCACCCCTGGTATAGACAGACACACACTTCCACACCTCTGCCATCATGGTGCTACGATTGAGGGGGTAAGTAGCCTTGCCCACCAAACCGGTCCTGAGCACGGCAAGGCATGGATATGGTACGCATTACAGCTGGTGGTCACTCCCCAGGGTGGTAAGCACCGTCAGAGGCCAGGCCTGGAGCATGCCCCGCAAACACCTAACAGATTGTTTGGATGGGGTCAACTAGCAGTATGTACGTAACGTATGGATAACTGCCTGCCTGTGCTCCTAGCAAACGTCTCCGAGCTGTGTACCGTATACCTCAGGTGTAGGGTGACATTGGTAAGTTATGCAAGTGCTCGTTTTGGGTGCTGCATGCACGGTCCAATGTTCTGCCTTTCCAGGAGACATTGGCCAATGGGGCCTGTGGGTGTGGGTGTGTCTGCCCTTGATGGCTGCTGCTTTACGGCACAGATTCCCAACTCCAGTCCAGGTTTGCATCACACTGTTCGGGTTTTCCTGCTATCCCTCATGAATATGCATGGGCTACATCTACATGCCATGGGGGTGGTGCATAGATATACAGCACAGGCATTTGTATGAGTGTCAGCATGGAACCTGACTGGTGTGTGGCCCACCAGGACTGCATTTGGGTGATTCTGCTCTAGGTACTGCCCCTGTTCATGGTGTCTGTGCTCAGTGGGGTAAAAGATAGATGTCTTACCATTGCATATGTCCCCGCCATGAAAGGTGTGTCCTTACTATCACTGTTTAGTTGTGGGAAAAATATGTGGGCAGGATTGGCAGTAGCCCCAGCTGGGCTTTGAACCTGTGACCATCTGTTCTTGTATGCACTGTCTGTGTGCACTGCACCACTGTGTAGCCACAGATTGGTTGGATTCCCTGGACTGTCCATGACTGTGGATCCGGCAGGACCTGTCTGTTGCAGTGGACTGTGCCAGCCTTCACATGGCTAGGCCTCTGTCTTCTGTGGTTAGCAGCCACTGCCCCCTGCACCACATGTACTTGTCCGCCAACATGCTGGCATGAACTTCTCTCAGAAAAAGCAGTTGACCTGATTGCAATGTGGCAGTATGGGACTGCATTTGGGGGACTTGGCTGTAGGTAATGCCCATTGTTGTGGTGTGTGTGCGGTGTTGGGTAAAATATGGGTGTTTTCCCCATGCATACAGGGGTGTCTGCGCTATCTTTATTTAGTGGTGGGTAAAATATAGGGACTGGGCTGGCAGGTGCCCCAGCTGGGTTTTGAACCTCTGCCCTCTGGTCCTAGAGGTAATGACTCTGTCCGCTGTACCACACTTTGGCCACAGAGACAGTGCAGCCCCTGGAGGCAGTAAGCCTGGCAGGATGGAGTCACAAACCCTGCTCTACGCAATTCTACTGTGGGCATATGCACCCTGTCTGGTGACAAACGTGCACATAAACCCCGGAAATGACCACGGGAAATGTGGGACAAAATATCACCACGCTGGGCAACAGTGATATTAATGGGCAACCATAGCAAACACTCCCAGGAAAGCTCCAAAACGTGGAAATGTTTTTTGGAAGAGTCTCCTCTCAGTAGACCCTTCCAAAATTCATTTCTTTTTTCTGGAGCTTTGCTGGGTGTGATTTCTGTATTTGCCCATCACTATAACTGTTCCCCAGCTGAATTACTATTTTTAATAGTTCTGTTGTGGTCATTTTCTATTTTTATTTTCACTTTTGTGCTGTGCACATATATCACACTGCTCACGTTTTGCTGGTTTCCCCGGTTTTCCTGTACATTGCTGACGGAAATGGTTTCTCTTCCCTTTAAATGCTTTCTACCGCGAGTGTTTCACTCGCGGTAGTTTTTACATGCAAATTCGGGCCCGATACTGTGCGGGGAGCCTCTCCCCTCCCACTCTCCACCCATTGACCCCGTCCCTCCGCCCCTCCGGAGCCTTCCTCCGCCCTCCTTTCGCCGTTCCACGCCTCTATCGGACATTTGCGGGCCCGCACTTGTACGGGGCCCGTTAGTGAGCCGCGTACCTGTGCGGGGGTGACACGCACGTGTGCGGGGCGTTTAAACGCGTTTCTGCGCGTTTCAGTGCCGCGTTGCCGTGCGCTATTTTGCGGCGCGCTATTTTGCGGATTTTAGTAAACATGCCCCTTAGGCTATCCTTACTTACTTTTACCTGTTTGCCAGAAACGATGCACCTCGAGACATTATTTAGATCACTTCCGGTTTTGTAATGGCGGACATGGGTCCTACTAAAATTACATTTTCTATGTAATATTATATAACACCAGTGACTCCAATGAAAATGAATGACAGAGAGAAAAATTCCAAGAAAAGAAAATATTTCACCTCCATATTTTCAGCAGGGATTGAGCAACCACAATGCATTATTTGTAACGAAGTTCTATCAGCGGAATCCATGAAGCCAAACAAACTGAAACGGCATTTTGACAGTAAGCATCCCACCTTTGTAGGCAAGGATATTTGGTATTTTAAGAACAAAGCTGATGGAATCAAGCTAAGTAGACTTAATATTGGTATTGATATTGATATTGGCGGAAAGTTCCACCAGCAAAACATAGCCGCTGTTGAAGCTTCATATATGGTGGCTCTGAGAATCGCCAAAGCCAAGAAAGCTCGCATCATTGCCCTTTGTCAGTCTTTTTGAATAAAGCATATTAAAACCGTTGACTACAAAATCATAATAATTTTGAAATCAGATATTGTTACTTGTTATTGTGATTTAATTATTGTGGTTTAAATAAGTAAATTTTATAAATAAAATCATATTGCAAAGGCCTATAATATATTAATAATTCAACAAATGATTACATCGACAATGCGCTAATGGTAAAGGAAGAGAGATGCATTTGATTTTATCATTGGGGGTCGTCACAAGTTGACCAGTGGTAAAAGGGGTCGTGGTACAAAAAAGGTTGAGAACCGCTGCTCTTATCTCACTGTCTGGGTCTTTTATGTCTCCGCCTTTTTTTTTTTTTTTTTTGCTTTTTTTCTCCAGTTTTTCTTCTAACCCTTAGCCCTAGAAGCAGTAAAACAAGAAAAAATAAAAGTTGGGGATAGTTTATGCTGGTGCAAGAAAAGAAACTGGCACAAAACCTTCCCCAACACTAGCCACAGAAAACGAGCTAGCCTTTAATTCCTCCTCAGACCATGAGCTAAACTCCCAACATTAAAAAAACACGTATTAAGACCATGGGTTTTGTGTGCACCTCTTTGCATTTAGAGATAGTAGCTGCTGTTTTTCTTCTTTCCCTCATTATCCAATTTTAGCTGCTCATTCCTTATGGCAAGTTTTTTATTTTCTCTGGCCAAGTTAAAAGACAATGTAGGACTGCATTTCCCAGAATTCCTAGCATCCAGCCCCTATGACAGCAGGACTCCACTCCCTGTGACATCACTTCCTCCTGAAAGGGGCTGGTCTTGTTGTACTGTACTGTGCTGAATTTGGGCAACACGAAAGAGAAGCTGAGCACCTTGACGGATCTTGCAAGGCCCAAAGTTGCCCCCCAATCATGGAGTTAGGGCTGGAGTTGGTGCTATGGGGAAGGGCAGGGGAATGCTGCAGGGCTTTCTGCTCAGCAGGTAGGAGACTGGCAGGAGTTGGGCAGCAGAGGAGGCAGAGCCAGGCAATGCCTTCCAGCCTTCGAGACACACATGCTGTATGGGGCAAGCAAAAGAAGAAATGAGCCTGCCACTGCTCAGTCTAGTCCTTGCGCTCCAGAAAAGAAAGTTCTGCTCCTTATTCCCTGCAGCCTCTCAGGCTCTTCTTCCAGGTTCCCCTCCTCTTGCTTTTCCAGCTTTATGACACTCTCAGTTTTTGCTTTCTGCCTCTCCTCTTAGTAAAATGTGTTTGAGTAAACCTCTAGAAGTGAGAGCTTACATTAAAAAATAATACATTACAAAACTGACAGGCAGATCGTATTTGAATTTCAGATCACAACATTAATTAGTGAAAGTTTTTATCTTTCTATAATTGAAAAAGAAAATGTAGACCTTTTCTGTTTCCAAACAACCACATGAACAGAAAAAGTGCAGTTGAAATATACAGTGCCTTGCAGAAGTATTCATCCCCTTTATTTTTGCCCTGCTTTGTCACATTGCGTACAACCTGGAATGAAATGGAGGTTCATTTGGATGTTAGGTAATGGGCCTAACAATATAGTCCAAATTAGGTGAACTGAAATGACAATAAAATACCTTGTATATATAACAAAAACAAGTAAAAACTGAATAATTGTGAGTGCATATGTATTCATCCTTTTTGCTATGAAACCCTTAAATAAGATCTGGTCCAACCAATTAACCAGGAATCACATAATTAGTTGATTAGGGTCCACCTGTGTGCAATCAGTGTCACATGATCTGTCACACGATGCCTGTATAAATATACCTGTTCTGAAAGGCCCCTGACTCTGCAACACCATTAAGCAAACAACATGAAGACCAAGGAGCACTCCAAACAGGTCAGAGACAAAGTTATGGAGAAGTATACATCAGGGTTGCATTATAACAAATTATCCCAAATTCTGAATATCCCATGGAGCACCATTAAATCCATGATAATAAAATAAAAAGAATATGGCACCACTACAAACCTGGCAAGAGAAGACCGCCCACCAAAACTCAAAGACTGGGTAAGGAGGGCATTAATCAGAGATGCCACAAAGATACCAAGGATAACACTGAAGGAGCTGCAAAGATCCACAGCGGAGATGGGAATATCTGTCCATAGGACCACTTTAAGCCATAGACTCCACAGAGTGGGGCTTTATGGAAGAGTTACCAGAAAAAAGCCATTGCTTAAAGAAAGAAAGAAATAAGAAAACATGTTTGGAGCTTGCACAACAGCATGTGGCAGACCCTCCAATCACATGGAAGAAGGTTCTATGGTCAGATGAGACGAAAATTGAACTTTTTGGCCATCATGGAAAATGCCAAGTGTGGCGCAAACCCAACACTTGCCATCACCCTGAGAACACCATTCCCACTGTGAAACATGGTGGTAGCAGCAGCATCATGCTGTGGGGATATTTTTCATTGGCAGGGACAGGAAAACTGAAGGAACGATGGATGGCACTAAATGCAGGGCAATTCTTTAGGAAAACCTTTTTCAGTCTGCCAGAGATTTGAAACTGGGACGAAGGTTCACCTTTCAGCAGGACAGTGTCCCTAAGCATACTGCTAAAGCTGGTTTAAAGGGAAACATTTAAATATCTTGGAATAGCCTAGTCAAAGCCCAGACCTCAATCCAAATGAGAATCTGTGGCATTTACTTGGATTGCTGTACACCAATGCAACCCTTCTAACTTGAAGGAGTTAGAACAGTTTTACCTTGAAAAATGGGTTAAAATCCCAGTGGCTAGATGTGCTAGCTAATAGAGACTTACCCCAAGAGGCTTGCAGCCAGGGGTGGCCCAAGGGGGGTGCGGGGCTATGTGCGGAGATTCATTGCTGGGTCTCATTTGCATAAGGAGCCTCATTTGCATAAATATTTTCATAACGTTAACATGCGCTTTTAGTAAACATGCCTCTTAATGAGTGTCTGGAAAAAGAAAGACTAACAGATTTCTACATTACTATATTGCAGTGAGAACCTCCAGGCCCATTAAGAGTAGTTATTCACCTGTAACAAGTGTTCTCCAGGAGCAGCAGGAATCAGTCCTCACATATGGGTGACATCAGCACCGACGGAGCCCCCGTGCGGAGCATTTCCCCAGCTTTCAAAGAAAGCCTTTGGGAATGCAGCGCGCCTGTGCGGTCCCCTTCCCGCCCAAGGGTGCCATCTTGCTTAGTCTGATGACATAGCTAAAAGACAGCAACAAAAATAAACAAAATGAAGTATATGACTGCAACTCCCAGGGGAGGAGGGAGGGTCGTGAGGACTGATTCCTGCTGCTCCTCGAGAACACCTGTTACAGATGAATAACTACTCTTTCTCCAGGACCAAGCAGGAAGTCAGTCCTCACATATGGGTGACTCCCTAGCTCTGGGTTACCGAGAACCCAAAGCTGAAAAATAGAGCTCCCTCTAGAGCCTCAGCAACGGTGATAAGAATCTTCTCTGAGACCACCCCCGACCGGTAGCCCAACACAAGGGCCGGAGGATAGGAGTTGCCTAAACCTCAAAGAGATTACTGAGTACCAACTGTCCGAAAGCACTGTCCCTTCGGGACTCCCTCTCGAGGCAGTAATGGGCCGCAAAAGTCTGGCTTGAAGACCAAGTAGCGGCCCGGCAGATGTCTGCCAACGGAACAGAGCGGAGATGAGCTACTGATGCGGCTTTCGCCCTGACACGGTGGGCCGTGACTCGACCCTCCAAGGGGAGGTCGGCCGCCCTGTATGCCCAGGCGATACACTCTGCTACCCAAATGGACAACGTACGTTTGGTGACAGGCAACCCCAATTTATTATTGGCAAAAGATATGAAGAGCTGAGAAGCCCTTCGATGCCCCTGCTTAACGTTCCAAGTAAAAGGACAGCGCCCTCCTACAATCCAGCGTATGCAAGATGGTCTTGGCCCTACTGATGTGCGGCCTGGGAAAGAATGTCGGAAGTACCACCTCCTGATTGAGGTGGAAGGAGGAGACTACCTTTGGAAGGAACTTAGGGTGAGTCTGTAAGACTACCCTGTTCTTATAGAACCTTGTGTATGGTCTATTCGAGACCAGAGCTCACTCACACGCCTGGCCGAGGTAAGTGCCACCAGGAACAATGTCTTCCATGACAGGAAGCGTAAGTGGCAGGTAGCCATCGGCTCAAATGGTGGGCGAGTTAGTTGTTGCAAGACCACATTCAGATCCCACTCTGTGGCCGGTGGACGAATTGGAGGCTTGAGTAGGAGTAGGCCTCTGAGGAAGCGAGACACCAAGGGTTGACTCGAGAGAGACTGTCTCTCCACCGGCGAGTGGTGTGCTGAGAGGGCACTGAGGTGGACCCGAACAGAGTTGGACTTTAATCCCAGGTTTGACAGGTGAAGCAGGTACTGCAGCACCACTGGGACCGAGCAGGAGAAAGGGTCCTCCTGCCGCTGAGAGCACCATGCTGAAAATCTACGCCACTTCAGGGCATAGGCCTTCCGGGTGGAATGCTTTCTAGAAGCCAAGACCACCTCCTCAACCTCCTGTGGTAGGAGCAAGGGAGCGAGAACTACCCTTTCAGCAGCCAGGCCATCAAATTGAGGGATTTGAGGTTGGGGTGCAAGAGGGACCCCTGATCCTGAGTCAAAAGGTCGGGCTGCAACCCCAGAGGGAGTGGAGTATCCACTGCCAACTGCAAAAGGAGTGGAAACCACGGTTGTCTGGGCCATCTGGGGGCTATCAGAATCACCGTGGCCTTGTCCTGCTGAATCTTGAACAGACTTCTGGCCACCAGAGGTATGGGAGGAAACGCATACAGTAGGCCCGAAGCACAAGAGATCAGGAACGCATCTGCTGCTACTCTCAGAGGATGCGGTTGTCTGGAGCAGAACTTGGGCAGCTGCCTGTTCAACGGACTGGCAAAGAGGTCCAGGATTGGAAGTCCCCATTTCAGAAAGATCTGCTGGACCACCAGCGGATCCAGCTGCCATTCATGTGGCTGTAACAGCCTGCTTAACCTGTCTGCCAGATAGTTCTCCTGGCCCGGCAAGTAAACCACTCTGAGAGACATGCCTCGCTTGACCGCCCATGAGCAGAGGACTTGTGCTTCCTGGCACAGGAGCCTGGATCCCGTGCCTCCCTGCTTGTTCACATAGAACATGGCTACTTGATTGTCTGTCTGGATCAAGACAGACTGGTGGGAGAGGACATGAGAGAAAGTCTGTAGAGCTAACTGAATAGCCCGCAGTTCCAACAGGTTGATCTGCTGGGAGGCCTCCCACGGGGACCATAGGCCCTGGGTGCATGCTCCCTGGCAATGCGCCCCCCAGCCCTGCAGAGAAGCATCGGTTGTCAGCACTTGAGTGTGTGGAGGTGCCTGGAAAGGTACGCCCATGACAAGATTTGGGAGATGCGTCCACCAGCGCAAGGAGTCCACCAGCAGCTTGGACACCGTTACTCTGTCTGACAACTGCCCTGTGGATTGTACCCACTGGGCCCTGAGGCACCACTGAGCCGGTCTCATGTGCAGACGGGCATTTGGAGTTACATGGACCATGGATGCCATGTGGCCTAATAGCCGGAGAAAGTGTCTGGCAGAGACCAGAGAGCTTGTCTGAAACTGCCCAGCCAACCTTATCAGCCTGTGAGCCCTGTCTTCGGGCAAAAAAGCCTTTGCCTGGATGGTGTCCAGCCTTGCCCCTATGAACTCCACGTTTTGTGAGGGGACTGAAGTGGACTTTGGGAAGTTTATGACAAATCCCAAATGCTGTAGCAGGGATATAGTTCTGAGGGTGGCCTGACTGGCCTCCTGTGGAGACTGACCACTGATGAGCCAGTCGTCTAGGTAGAGGAAGACAAAGATCACCTGATTTCTGAGGTAGGCCGCAACCACCCCTAGGCATTTTGTGAAGACCCTGGGAGCGGAGGTGAGGCCAAAGGGAAGTACCCTGTACTGAAAATGGTTTCCTCCCACCACAAATCTGAGATATTGTCGGTGGTCTGGATGACCTCCTGTGCCCTGGTGAGGGGGAGAGGCTATGCTGCAGGAGTCAAAACTCCCCTCCCTGGTGTGCAGGAGCCGGGGTAGGTGGCTTGGGGGCCTTCTGCCTACGGGGCCCATGACCCTGCCCCTTGGCCTGCTGGCCCTGTTGGGGAGCTGCAGAGGCCGGAAAATGAGGGTAGGATTTGTAGACAGTGGTCTTCCTCGGGTAAAAGGTCTTTTTCCCTGAGCCCTTCGTCCTCTGAGAAGGGGCAGCTCTTCCTGGACAGCCTTGTCCTGGTGAGAGTCTCTGTCTCGATTTCTGCAGCCTTCTCAGCCATGGGCTTGCCAAAGAGGTTATCTCCTCGGCAAGGGACATCAACCAACTTGTCCTGCACCCATGGCTCCAGGTCCGATGACTGTAGCCAAGCCTGACAGCGTGCACCGATGCCGGCCCTGGCTACCCGGGCCGAAGCCTCGAAGCCATCATAGGCTGCTCGAGAGATAAACTTTGAGCACTCTCTAATACCCAATGACAAGGCCCTGAATCTCTGCAAGGACTCCTCGGAGAGGCAAGCTGAGAACCCGGCAAGCTCCTTTGCCAGGTCTCGGAGGTACATGCCCATGTACAGCTGGTAGATCTGGACACGGCAAGCCGGCATAGAGCCCTGGAAACACTTTTTACCGAAGGCATCCTGGTTCTGGGCCTCCCTTCCAGGTGGCACCGAGGAGTGCATCTTCTGACTCTTCAGACGAAGCATGGCTGATTCCACAACCATGGAATGGTGCGGTAACTGTGCCTTCTGGAACCCAGGGCTCTTACGGACTCGATATATGGAATCGACCCGTTTGCTGAGAACCGGCGCCGAGGCCGGTGCCTCCCACATTTGGAAGAGCAGCCGTTCCAGCATCGGAGGAACCGGTACAATAAAGGCCTCCTTCGATGAAGAGTCATACTGGAGAGCATCGAGCTCTTTGGCTCGATGCTCCACCTTGGGATCCGCGGGGAAGGCCAAAGCCTTGGCCATGTCCTTCACAAAGTCCGAGAACCTGATATCCTCCGGAGGGGGGGGAACCTCTCCGAGGCTCGGAGCCCGGTGAGTCCAAAGGAACACACCGGGTCCGGTAGGTATCCCGGGACTCCTCGTCTTCCCTCTCCCAGTCAGACTCCTCCGAGGTGGGCCCCGGTGCCGTCCACCCCGACGCTGAGGGTACCGGCGTCGACAACCTCGGCCCCGCACGGGAGGTTGAGGGTGACCTCGACCGAGGATCGACTCAAGATCGCATGGCCTCGAGGATCGTCTCGGTCTCCAGGGTCGACTTGGACATCGGTCAGACCGGCTATCAGCACCTGCTGCTGTTCCATGAAGGCAGCCATGCTGCTTTCCAAGGCCGTCAACCTGAGGCTAAGCTCAGAAGACCCAGCTGCCCCCGACTCGGGCCCCGACAGCGTCGGGCCCGACGTCGGCTCCCCCGGGGGGGAGTCAAGAAGGACAACGGCACTTACGTGACCAGGGGACTCCGGCTCCACACGAGGTACCTTAGCAGGCCTCTCCTGCTCCGAAGGCCCGGGGCGGCGGTCAGGGCTATGCGACCTGGCCCTCGAGGGACCAGGAGCGTCCACCAACGCCGCCCTCGTGAGCTTCTTCTTCCTTTTGTGCTCCCTCGAGGGAGACCCCCTTTCAGAGGAGCCTCAACGCCGCTCGGGGTCAGTGAAAATATTTTTTCACTCAACGTGTAATCAAACTCTGGAATTTGTTACTGGAGGATGTAGTAAAAGCTGTTAGTGTATCTGGGTTTAAAAAAGGTTTGGACAAGTTCCTGGAGGAAAAGTCCATAAACCATTATTAAGAAGGGATCCAGGATATCAATGCTTGACCCAGTACAAGCATTGTGGAACCTGTGTCTTTTGGGGAAACTGCTAGGTACGTATGACCTAGATTGGCCACTGTTGGAAACAGGATACTGGGCTTGATGGACCTTGGTCTGACCCAGTATGGCATATCTTATGTTCTTATGATGTCGAGGCCTCTGACGAAGTCCGGGCCCGGCCGGACGCGGAGTCAGAAAAAAAGAGTCTCATGCTGCTGTTGACAGCTCCTAAGTGCCTTGGACGACATCTTGCCACACGGGCCACAGACCAGCGGGTCATGTTTGGGCCCGAGGCATCCAAGGCAGCAGTCATGGGTGTCGGTGAGAGACATTAGTTTCTTGAACCGATCACACTTTTTAAACCCGCTGGTAGCCATCGGGGGAAAAAGGGCCCCTGCAAGGTCAAAGGACCGGGCTGCCAGGGAAAAAGAAAAAAAGGCACGAAAACGCTAGCCACTAAGGACAAAAACCGAAAAAAGAACTCCGGGTTCGATACCGGTGCACCGAGCCCAGGCGGGGAGGGGTACCGGCTTCAAACCGGGTAAAAACACAAAAAAATCACACTTTTTACCGGCTGACATGAACACACGTTCGACGGGCTCCGCGGAAAAAAGAAGACTGAGCAAGATGGCACCCTTGGGCAGGAAGGGGACCGCACAGGCGTGCTGCATTCCCAAAGGCTTTCTTTGAAAGCTGGGGAAATGCTCCGCACGGGGGCTCTGTCGGCACCCATATGTGAGGACTGACTTCCTGCTTGGTCCTAGAGAAGAAAGCACTATAAACACTGACCATTTAGAACCCGTAGCAAACCCACCGTATCATAACAGCACTACCAGGATTTACAAAGCACCAAACCCTACCTATCAAAATGCAACACTGCAAATATTAAACCAATACATCTCAGAGAATATCAATGCATCTCACTGGGGGAAAGAGAATAAGTGGGACTGTCAAACAAACTACATGAACAGAATACCTCAGCTTGGTTACACATGCAGAACATAGACCATCACCACACAAAGAACAAGGGATCACAATTTAGAAATAGGAAGATAATAATTAAATTGGGAACCCCAAAAGCCAAACATGAAATATACAACAACACTGGAGAAATAAAACTATAAATTAATTTCCTCTTGCACTAATCAAAAACGCAAAGATGTTAGCGATACACATTTCCCAGAGCTGACATATTCCATTTAATAAATTCAAAATAAAAAGTATTTTTCTACCTTTTGTTTGGCCATTTTATTTTCAGTTGCAATTGTTCCAGTCACTTCCTTCTGGTTTCTTCGTGTCTTCTGCGAGCTGTCCATTTGTCCTTTCTTCTCTTTTAGATGTTTTCCATTCTCTCTCTATATCTGCTTTAACATACTGATCGTTTCCGTTTTGCTCTTTCCCCCATTTCTTTCGTTATTCCTTTATCATCCACTCAAATTTCACCTTTCCATTCTCAGTCCCCACTTATTTATTTATTTTATTTATTTAGCTGCATTTATATCCCACTTTTCACCGGGTCAAAGCGGTTTAACAAAGAAGGGGGGGGGGGGGGAACAGTAATCAATTTGATGGAGAAAAAAAGGGGGGGCGTCACCAAGGGGGCCAACATTGATGATCCAAACATAAGGTAACGAATTAGACAATTGACGTAGGTCTCTTAGCTGGTAGGAGATGTGGGGTCAGGAGTGCTGGGAGTGTAGTCAGTAATAGATGTCTGTTTCAGGTTCCCAGATGTTCATGAAATAGGATGGTTTTTAGTTGTTTCTGGAATGTGGGGAGGTCTCTGTTGCTTCTGATCTGGCTCAGGAGGGAGTTTCAGAGGAAGGGGGCATACAGTTTGAATGCTCTATTGCATGTCTGTTGATTGAACTTGGTTCGTTTGTGGGGGATGGTGAGGGTGTTGCTGGTGCTCTGTTGGGTTGTTCTGTTGAGTGTAGGCTGGGGTAGTAGTGTCTGGAGTTGAGAAGTCTGTGTTTGATGGAGGGCTTTGTGGGTAAGTAGGATAGATTTCTATTTGATTCTTGCTTTGAGTGGAAGGATGTGTAGTTCTCTCAGGACTTACTCTCCCAATACCTGGCCCATCGTAGACTTTTCTTCCCTCCCACACAAAATATCTTTTCCCCTCTCCATTTTCATTCCCCATCCCCATCCCCTTCTAGTCCTCCCCCCAAATCAGCTCCCTTCTAGTTCTAGACCCACCCATCATCTGCTCTCTTCTAGTCCCATTCTCCCATGCCCCCACATCAGCCCATTTCCAGTCCTAGCCCCTCATATCCAGTCCCATTCCAGCCCTCCCCATCAGCCCATTTCCACTCCAAGCTCCCCCATCAGCCAATTTCCAATCCTAGCCACCCATTTCCAGCTCCCATCTGCCCACTTCCAGACTTATTCCAGCCCATCACCCATTTGCAGTCCAAGCTCCCCATCAGCCCATTTACAGTTCTATTCCAGCCCCTCATCAGCCCATTTCCAATCCTAGCCCTCCCATCACAGCCCATTTCCAGTCTTAGCCCCCCATCACAGCCTATTTCCAATCCTAGCCCCCCAGCATCATAGCCCATTTCCAGTCTTAGTCCCCCCATCACAGCCTATTTCGTCCTAGCCACCCACCATCATAGCCCATTTCCAGTCTTAGTCCCCCATCACAACCTGATTCCAGCCCCCCATCACAGCCTATTTCCAGTCCCAGCCCCCCATCACCACAGCCTGATTCCAGTCCTAGCCCCCCCCCCATCAGAGCCTATTTCCAGTCCTAGCCCCCACCATCATGCCTGATTCCAGTCCTAGGCCCCCCCAATCACAGCACTAGCCCCCACCGATCAAGCCTGATCCCAGTCCTAGCCCTCCCATTACAGCCCATTTCCAGCCCAAGTTTACCCCCATCACAGCCTGATTCCTGCCCCCCCCCCCCATCACAGCCTATTTCCAGTCCTAGGTCCCCCAAATCAGAGCCTTTTTCCACTCCTAGCCCCCCCCCCATCAAGCCTGATTCCAGTCCTAGCCCCCCATCATGCCTGATTCTAGTCCTAGCCCTCCCATCACAGGCATAGCCCCCGCATCAAGCCTGATTCCAGTTCTAGCCCCCCCCCCCCATCATGCCTGATGCCAGTCCTAGCCCACCCATCACAGCCCATTTCCAGTCCAGGTTTACCCCCATCACAGCCTGATTCCAGCTCATAGAAACATAGAAATATGATGGCAGAAAAAGACCACATGGCCTATCTAGAGGGAGGAGTGGCCTAGTGGTTGGTGCAAAGTACCACAGACCGGAAGGTCGGTGCTTCAAATCCCACTAGAGGACAGCAACCTTGGGACGGAAGGACTGGGGTTTCTAGTCCAACAGGTGCTCCTTGTGGTCTTCGGCAAGCCACTTAACCCTCCATTGCCCATGTTCCCTGTAAGTATTAGTGTATGTGTCTCATATCCCCTTGTGTTACATGTATCCCCCAAGTGTGTTGTGACCACTTTGATTGAAGGATAAGTTGGTATACAAAAAACTGTCTAAATAAATAAATCTAGTCTGTCCTTCCATAACAACTACAACAGTCCCCTTTTTACCTTTAGAGATCCTCTGTGTTTGTCCCATGCTTTTTTGAATTCAGTTACTGTCCTCATCTCTACCACCTCCACTGGGAGACTATCCCATGGATCCACTACTCTTTCCGTAAAGAAATATTTCCGCATATCCCTCCTGAATCTATCTCCCTTCACCCTCATCCCATGTCCCCTCGTAGCAGAACTTGCTTTCAATTGAAAGAGGCTCTCTCCCTGAACATTTATGCCACAGAGGTATTTAAATATCTCAATCATATCACCTCTATCCCGCCTTTCCTTTCAGTCTGTCCTCATATGCTTTATAATGAAGACCACTAATCATTTTAGTAGCCACCCTCTGCACCGACTCCATTCTGTTCACATCCTTTTGAAGGTGCGGTCTCCAGAATTGCACACTATACTCCAAATGAGGTCGCACCAAAGACTTATACAGAGGCATTATCACCTCCTTTTTTCTGCTAGCCATTCCTCTCCGTATGCACCCAAGCATCCTTCTAGCTTTTGAGGTCGCCTTTTCTACCTGTTTAGCTACTTTAAGATCATCAGACACAACCATGCCTAGGTCCCGCTCTTCTTTAGTGGACAGAAGTACTTCACCCCCTATACTATATTGCTCCCTTGGATTGCTGCAGCCCAAATGCATGACCTTACATTTTTTAACATTAAATCCCAGCTGCCAAATTCTAGACCATTCTTCAAGCTTAGCTAGATCCCTCCTCATGTTATCTACCCCTTCCTGGGTGTCTACTCTATTGCAGATTTTGGTATCATCCGCAAAGAGTCAAACCTTACTCGACAGCCCTTCCACTATATCACTAACAAAGATGTTAAAAAGAATCGGACCAAGGACAGATCCCTGGGGCACACCACTGGTAACATCCTTCTCCTCAGAGTGAGGTCCATTTACTTGTACTCTTTGTCGCCTCCCACCCAACCAATTTCTAACCCAAGCAGTAACTTTAGGGCCCATCCCTAGGGTGCTCAGTTTGTTTATAAGTTGCCTGTGAGGAACAGTGTCAAAGGCTTTACTGAAATCTAAATACACCACATCTAGGGCTCTACCTCGGTCCAACTCCTTGGTCACCCAGTCAAAGAAATCAATCAGATTTGTCTGACAAGAACTGCCTCTGGTGAATCCATGCTGCCTCGGATCCTGTAATCTGCTGGACTCCAGAAACCTCACTATTTTCTCTTTCAGCAGCGTTTCCAATAATTTACTCACCACTGAAGTTAAACTAACCGGCCTGTAGTTTTCAACCACATCCTTACTTCCGCTTTTGTGTAAAGGCACAACATGAGCCTCTCTCCAGTCCTTTGGCACCACTCCCGACTCCAATGAGGCATTGAAAAGGTCAGTCAGTGGAGCTGCTAGAACGTCCCCAAGTTCCCTCAGTATTCTAGGGTGTATCCCATCCGGTCCCTTCGCTTTGTCTACTTTGAGATAGTTTCTCACAAACACAGTCTTTTGAAAATTGTTCAAGATGTCCTTTGCTTCTGTTCCTATTTGTGGGTGTTTTCTGAGGTCCTGCTCCTGGTTCTTCATCTGTGAACACAGAACAAAAATATTTGTTAATCAATTCCGCTTTATCCTTATCAGCATCTACATATTCCCCCCCTGCACCCTTGAGTCTGACAATACAACTCTTGCCCTTCCTCTTCTCACTAATATATCTGAAAAATGTCTTATTCCCCCATTTTATTGCATTGGCTATTTCCTCCTCCTTTTGAATCTTTGCCTTCTTGACTACTTTGCTAGCTTCTCTAAGTTTTTCCAAATACAGATGCCTGTCTTCCTCTCTCTGTGATCTCTTGTATTTCATGAAGGCCTCCCTCTTTTTCTTCACTTTTTCAGCTACTTCTTTCGAAAACGATAGCGGTCTCCTTTTCCTTTTCCTTTTATTTACCATTTTAACAAAAAGGTTGGTTGCCCTTAAAAAATCCCCTTTCAGTTTTTCCAACTGTTTTTCTACATCCCTCAGCTGTTCCCATCCCACTCCCTGAGGTATTGGCCCATCTTCGCAAAGTTAGTCTTCCTAAAGTCTAAGATCCTCGCCTTTGAATGGATTCTAACAGCCCTAGTCCTAATACTGAACCACACCATCTGGTGATCACTGGATGCAAAATGATCTCCTACTACAACATCAGAAACACTTTCACCATTGGTAAGCACCAAGTCCAGTATGGCCCCTTCACGTGTGGGGTCTGTTACCAATTGCCTGAATAGTTCTCCCTGTAGAGAATCCAGGATATCCTTACTTCGAGATGATACTGCAGCAGGAATGTACCAATCAACATCTGGCATATTGAAATCTCCTATCAGCTCCCCCCATCACAGCCTATTTCCAGTCCTAGCTCCCCACCATCACAGCCTGATTCCAGTCCTAGCAACGCCCCCCCCCCCCACCACAGCCCTAGTCACACCACAACCAGGCAGACCCAACTACAAAGACAACCCCCTCAACACAACCACAACTCACAGAACCAGTCCAGCACAATAGCACTACCAAGTACCATGGTAAGCACTTGTATATAGTCACCTGATTGTGTAAATAGTTGCCGCATAGCCTGTATATAGTTACCCCAGTTAGTCCAAGTTGTATTACCTGTTCATTGTAAGTACAGCACCAGCCCTGCCGGGACTGTACAACCTTGTTGTTAACTGTAAACCGAGCTGATTTCAAATAGCGCAGTATAAAAAAGATTTTAAATAAATAAATGGTCCCCCATCAAGCCTGATTCCAGTCCTAGAAACCCCCACCCCCTCCAAAGAGCCCTGCGGCCGTCTAAGGGGCTATAGAGAGAGCGAGCCGGGGAAGCCCGCGCGAGGCCCCAGCTCCCTCTGCACATCCATGCTGGTGGCTGCATCTGTGAAGCTACGAATGCCGGGAAAGGTTAAAAGGCATTGAGATGCCCATCAGTAGAAATTTCAGGAGAAAAATATACAGCTCACAAAACTGTGCATAACTACAGGGCCGGTGCAAGGCTATTAGGCACCTTAGGTGAAACTGCACAAGGAGACAGCATGGCGGTAATGAGGGGTGAGGTTGTTTTAGCGAGAGAGAGGAGATGACTGAAATAGAGCTAGAAAGTGGTGAAACTCAAGAGCTGATGATAGGGTAGATGACAAGATGGGGGGAGTGAGGATGGTAAAGGGGAGATGAGGGGGATGGGCTTGAAGGTGTTGGTAAGAGGGGAGACAATTAGGGAGTATGAGGAGTAGGAAGAGAAATTGATGAGAAGCTATAAAAGAGAGAGATGGAGAGGACAGCTCTAAGAAATTTTCAGCCATGGAGTGGGATAATAAGGAAGAGGAGAGAGAGAGCTGAACAAGATCACAAACAAAAACATTGAAAAGTAAGGCACTCCTGCAATGCTAAGTTAAATAAATAACATATACAGGCAGACATACCTTCCAAGCAAGTATTTAGAAAAAGCCAGACCCTAGCCAGAAGCCCTGCAGCCATTTCCTGCCCCTCTTCAAGGCACCAGCTCCAGCCCTGTCTCCCTCCCATCCTGCCCAGACCCCTGGGGCTAGCTTTGGCTTTTGCTGGGTCAGTGCTGGAGCGCAATGTCTCTTCTAATGGTGGAAGAAAGAGGAGGTTCTATCATCGAAGCCTGTGAAAGTGGGTTGAGTAAGAATGGTTACCCGTCCAAGCAAAGAGAGAGGAAAGATTAACCACATTCAGAGCCTGGAACAAGAACCAGATGTTTTCAGGGGCTTGCACATAATCCCTGAGTTTGTTGTTATTAAGTGCAGTTGAGTCAGTGTCCACTCACAGTGATCCTCTGGGTAGTTTTCCTAACTATGTTTGGTGTCTCATAGTTGATAGAGTGGCATCCATATCTGCTTTTATTCTATCGATCCATCTCATTGCTGGCCTTCCTCTTCTGCATTGACTTTGTGCAGATACTCATAGTTTATGCAGAGAAAACTGTTGTTGCAGTATGCAACAACGCAATTTTACTACTACTCAATCTAATCAAGGGCACTAAAAAACCCAAATCTGGTTTAATACTCACCTTTCTAGACATAAAAGCAACATCTGACTCCATTTCACATGACCTCATAATTTAACACCTACAAACTCTTGGATCAGCAGACACACTCCTCAGATGGTTCAAGTCCTACTTTACAGACCACAAACTGCAAGTAAGAATAGACCTGAGAAGATGAGTGCTGAATGAATCTCTCTCTGCTTTCCCAGAATCCTCTCTGAAAACGCCATCTTGAAATGAGTGAACTAAAACAGGGTCTCTGTATCTCTGTGTGTGTGTGTGTTGTTTACCTTTGAAACTGCTGACAAGATGCAATGCAGACAGAATGCTTTAGCCATGACCAGAAAAAGACAGGAATTGAGGGAGGTTAAAGGAGATGAAACATAGAGATAAGACCCTGCAAAGAACCATACAAGGGAAAAAGAAAGGAATGTATTTCCAAGGCTGTTGTAAGGAATAACCATATAAGGGAAAGGGGACAAATGGGTTAAAGAGAAAAAACTATGATGTGAATGTATAAAATAGTGCTTTGTTGAATGTAAAGTGGGCAGACAGTAACTGGAGTTCTGTATCGAGTAATGTCATTTTCTGCCTCACAGGATAACAACATGGTCTTAGATTTATATTTACTGCAGACCTGTGTACTCTAGTTCAATAAATTAGATTGATTTTTACTTATAAGTTGTCCTGTATATCAGTTACCCCAAGTGATGCTATTTCTCATATACATATATATCAGTTACCCCAACTGATGCTATTAACTTGGTTTTGTCTCCCTGGATCCTGATTCTTATCACAAGTATGATACAAGCTGTTCAGTTTATTCAGGGTATAGCTTTGCTTATATATCATAAAAGATGTACCATATACGTAATGGAAAGTTACAGACAGATGCAAAGCTGGATTGGAGGGTTAAAAGGTTATCATTACAGAGCTCCCAAAAAGGGGATCTGAATAAGGGGAATTTGCCTATCTTATCTCCTTTGCTCTCTTTACTTATTTCTCCATACAATGTGTGTGCATTCCTTTGCAAAGCTAAGCTAAAAGCTTTTCTGCAAGGTCGGCAGGTGACCTCCAACCCTGCATCCCTACACTTACAGATTTTATGCCATACTTATAATCACTTATAATAAACTTATATAGATATATATATAGATATATATATATGATATACCTTCGTACATTGTTGTTGTTGTTAAGTGCTTCTCTGATGATTTGTTCTGCATATAAATTAAATAGGTAGGGGGAAAGTATGCAGCCTTGTCTTACACCTTTGCTTATTTTAAACCATTCTGTTTCTCCTTGTTCCGTTCGAACTGTTGCTTCTTGATCAATGTAAAGATTGTGCAAGAGAACGATCAGGTGTTCTGGTATACCCATGCTTCTTAATGTGGCCCAGAGTTTCTCATGGTTTACACAGTCAAAAGCTTTGCTATAGTCGATAAAGCACAAATAGATATCCTTTTGGTATTCTTTAGTCTTTTCAAGGATCCATCTCACATCTGCAATGATGTCTCTCGTTCCTCGCCCTTTTCTAAACCCTGCTTGCACTTCAGGTAGTTCTTGTTCCAGGTATGATTGTAGTCTCTTTTGAATAATCTTCAGTAGAATCTTGCTGGCATGTGGGATCAGAGCGATTGTGCAATAATTTCCACAGTCAGTTGGATCACCTTTCTTTAGTATTGGTATAAACATAGATCTTTTCCAGTCAGTTGGCCATGATGCTGTCTTCCATATTTCTTGGCAGAGCCTTGTAAGTATGGTAACAGCTGCATCAGATTGCTGTAATACTTCTATGGGAATGCAATCAATGCCTGGTGCTTTCTTAAGGCTTTCAATGCTGCTTCAACTTCTTCTTTCATCACCAATGGTTCCAGATCATAAGGTACAGGTTGGAACGGCTGTTGGTCCACTTGATCTTTATCATATAAAAACTCTGTATATTCCTTCCATCTTTTCTTGATTTTCTCAGCATCATTCAACATAGAACCTTGAGCATCTTGTAACATTCCAATTCGAGGCTGGAACTTTTTCTTTAACTCTCGTAGCTTTAGGAAAGCTGATCTTGTTCTTCCTCTAATAGTTTCTGCTTCTATTTCCTTGCATGCATCATTGTAGTACTTTTCCTTGTCCTGTCTTGCTGCACATTGGAAATCTCTGAGTTCTGTGATTGTCTTTCTTTCTCCTCTGGCTTTAGCTTCTCTGCGTTTCTGGGCAATTTTCAGAGTTTCTTCCGTCATCCATTTTGGCCGTTTTTTCTTTTTTACCTTTTGTAGAGACTTCTCACTTTCTTCCAACACAACCTTCTTGATGTCATTCCATAACTCTTCTGGAACTCTATCATTTGTATCTAACGCAGCAAATCGATTTTGCAGGCAGTCTTTAAATTCCAGTGGTATATTCTCAAGGTCATATTTTGCTGCATTCATGAGTGGTTTGCTCTTTTTCATCTTTAGCTTGAGTTTGCATACTAGTAGTTGATGATCTGTACTACAGTCAGCTCCAGGTTTTGTCTTTGTTGATGTTTATAGAGCTTTTCCATCGTTGACTTCCACAGTAGTAGTCAATTTGATTTTTATACAATCCATTGGGTGAAGTCCATGTGTACAGTCGCCGCTTGTGTTGCTGGAAGAAGGTGTTCGAGATGAATAGATCATTGGTCTTGCAGAATTCTATCAGTCTTTCTCCAGCTTCATTTCTGTTGCCAAGTCCATATTTTCCAACTACTTTGTCTTCTTCTTTGTTGCCAACCTTTGCGTTCCAATCACCCATGACTATCAGGATATCCTGTTTGCATGTTCTGTCAATTTCAGCTTGTACTTGTTCATAGATCTCTTCAATTTCATTCTCTTCTGCAGCTGTTGTTGGGGCATATACTTGAATTATAGTTGTGTTGATAGGCATTCCTCGTAGACGAATAGAGATTAAGCGTTCGCTGACTGCATTGTATTTCATTACAGTTCTTGCAAGTTTCTTCTTTATTATAAATGCAACACCATTTCTTCTTTGTCTTTCATTTCCAGCATAGTAGACCATGTGATCATCTGATGCAAAGTGCCCGATGCCAGTCCATTTCAGTTCGCTGACACCCAACAGATCAAGTTGTACACGTTCCATTTCATTCTTGACCACCTCCAACTTCCCTTGGTTCATGCTTCGTACGTTCCATGTTCCAATGTGTAAGACATCTTTACAGCTTCTGGCTCTCATTTCATGCGCAGCTCCATCAGCAGTCAGACGTCCCGAGGGCTTTGATCCAACCACATCATAAATGCTGGCTTTACTCTGAAAAGTCTTCAGCTCTTCCCCAGTAGCTAGTTGAGTGCCTTCCAACCTGGGGGTCTCATTTTCCAGCACTACAGCACAATTTGTTTTGTTGTAACTATCCATTGGGTTTTCATGGCAAGATACAGAAGTAGATTGCCAGTCCTTTCTTCCGCGCAGTTTAAGTTTGGTGTTGTTGCCGTTGTCACAGAAATATGATCCTCCGCCGTCAACACTATCCCATTCTGCTGCTGCCCAGATGGGTGGTTTGTCTTGGTCTGGCATCTCAGCTGAGACCTGTCCATCTTGGGAGACCCTGCCAGTAGTTAAACTACTGATAGCTTAGCTCTCAGCATCACTGATGCACACAAGCCCTCACAGCACGACAAGCTGCAAACCAAGTGAGGGCCTTCGTACATTGATGGCAACCAAGTGAGGGCCTTCGTACATTGATGGCAACCAAGTGAGGGCCTTCGTACATTGATTTCATGCAGCAGTGTTGACTGCAAGTTGGAGAGGGTGAATGGTTGAGTTTGGTATGCCTTGAAAGATGATATTACAGTATTCAAAGTGGGGGAAGATGGTTGCTTGAAGGACTGAATGGAAGTCATGGTTGGTCAGTAAATGTTTGAGATGCTTGATCGTTTTGAGCTTGAAGTAAATGCTCCGAGTAGGATTTGGTACGTGTGCTGAGAAAGTGAGGCATTGGTCCAGTGTGACTCCAGGTATCGTATATCTTCTTTCACTTGGAATTGAGTGCCTTCGTACATTGATGGCACTCAATTCCAAGTGAAAGAAGATATACGATACCACCATGCAGACGGTGCTGGAATCCCCAAGAACGTACGCACCAGGCAATGCAAGGCTTGGGCGCGGCGAACCGGTAAGACCACCAAGCCTCTTGCCGTGTCAAAAACAACCCCAAGATATTCGAGGGACTGCGTAGGAACTAAGTGACTCTTCTTCGCATTGACTACCCAGCTGAGATTCTGCAGCCGACGTACCACCCTGTCCGTGGCCAGCAAGCTCTCCGCCTCGGACTTTGCCTGAATCAACCAGTGATCAAGATAAGAGTGGACTAAAATACCTTCTCTTCGCAAAGCTGCCACGACCACCACCATGACCTTGGTGAGATGCGTGGAGCTGTAGCTAGCCCGAACGGTAGTGCTTGAAACTGGTAGTGACACCACGGAAACGCGAAGCGCAGGAACCTTTGATGAACCGCTCTGATCGGAATATGCAAATAGGCTTCCGAGAGGTCCAGAGAAGTAAAAAACTCTCCTTGGCGCACTGCCACAATGATGGATTTTAGGGTCTCCATGCGGAAATGTGGCACCCGGAGACAACAATTCACGCCCTTGAGATCTAAGATAGAATGGAGAGACCCGTCTTTCTTTGGCACCATGAAATAAATAGAGTAACGACCTTCCCCGCCCTCGGACTCTGGAACAGGAATTACCGCCCCCAATGCCAAAAGCCGATCCAACGTTGAGCGAATTGCCAGCTCCTTCTGCTGCCCCTTGTTGGGTGACAGTACAAAGGAGTCCCGGAGCGGGGAAGCAAACTCCAGTGCATAACCTTCTCTGACAATCTTGAGCACCCACTGATCTAATGTTACCTGGACCCAAGAAGGAAGAAAGTCCCGAAGGCGACCTCCGATCACTTGTCTTCCCTCCGGGGTCCACCTCGCTTCATTGCGGCTTGCGACTAAAGGAAGAGGCAGAGGAAGACGACGCAGCTGAGAAACCTCTGCCCGCTCCTCGAAAACCTAGAAAATTCTGTGACCTTGACCCAAGTCTGCCGCATTGGGAACCTCCGAAAGTCTCTAAATTGACCTCGAGTAGCCAGCAAACTTCTTCCTAGCTTAGGCTTATCCTCCGGCAGTCTACCGCCTTTAGACTCTCCAAGATCTTTTACCAACTTGTCCAGATCGTCTCCGAATAACAATCTGCCTTTAAAAGGGAGTTTACTGAGCCGAGATTTTGAAGACCCGTCGGCTGCCCAATTTCGCAACCAGGTGGATCTCCGCGCCGCCACTAAGGACGCCATACTATTTGTTAAGGATCTGATCAAATCATAGTGCACATCCGCCAAATAAGCTGAACCAGACTCCAACCGCGTCACCTCGAGCAAACCTTGCTGGTCGAAGCGGGAATCCTGACGCAAATGCTGAGCCCACCTTAAGCAGGCCCTAGCCACCCAGGCCCCACAAATAGAAGCCTGCAAAGACAGAGCATTGGTCTCAAAGGCCTATTTCAATAAGCCATCCACCTTTCTGTCTTGTGTGTCTTTTAAGGCTGCACTCCCTTCAACTGGGATTGTGGTTTTCTTGGTAACTGCCGACACGGCCGTGTCAATCCGAGGCGACCTGAATTTTTCCTTGTCTTTGTCCGCTAACGGATAGAGTCGGTTCATTGTCCGTATACCTTTCAGACCTGATTCAGGCTGATCCCACTCGGTTTGAATCATCTGATCTACAACCCTATGTACCGGGAATACCACCTGAGAATCCCGCACCGCTTGAATGAGAGGATCCTCCAAACCTTCTTCCTCATCTGGGTGCGCTGTCGCGAGATTGAGCGTCTGAAGGGCTTCCGTAATGAGGGGCACCAGATCCTCCTTACAAAACACTCGGATGATCCTTGCCTGATCCTCGGGTTCAGGGATCTCCCCTTCCTCTAGATCATCAAAAATGTCCAGAGACTCCACCTCAGCCTCTGTTTCTTGCCACTCCATATCCTCCAGCTCTATCTCCGAGGGCCGAAGCCTTTTAGCCGGCTTCGGTAAGATCCGACTGGCCTCATCCGCTTTGCCGCTGGCAACCTACCTAAACGTCCCAATTTGAAAGCCTGATGCATAAGGAGAACAAAGTCTGGGGAAAAATCTGCCAAGGAGGAAGAAGGCTCCGCCTCCCCAACCGGCAGTCCAGGCCCCTGTGCCTTAGGAGTAACTTGTGCCTGAGGAATGAGAGAACCAGGCGAAGAATCCCCCTCAGCAGGCAATGCAGGGTCCAAGGGGTCTGGCATGGCCTTGCCTTCCATCTGCTGCTCTATATCAGAGGAAACAGCAGCGCAGCCCCTGCAAATTCCCGAATCTGACACGGTGCCTCTGCGAGAACCGCAGACCACGCACTGCATCCTCGCCGACATTAAGAAAAAAATCGTACAATCCTATGGGGGAGGGGGATGGTAATGGATCCCCTAACTAACCCACTAAACAAGAAAGAAAAACAAAACAAACCCCGTTTGTTTTGTTTTTGTTTTTTTTAACTACCTAACTGAGACTTGCCCAACTAAAGAAAGAATGTGCCTGCCCAAAAACTAAGGGCTCTAACTTGCACAGCCTTGCAGGGCCTTGCACTGCACGCAGGAAAAAAATGAAGCCCAAAATGGCCGCCAGGACCGGCGAATGCGCGAAAGTTCAAAAATAAAAAAAATTACAAACGCAGTGCTGGGGAGCAAAAAAAGACGACCGCCGCCCAGAAAAATGGGGAGAAGCAACTTACCCCTTCTGAAAACAAGATCAAGAGCCAGCAAAAAACCGCACGAATCTTGAGCGGAGTAGAGCTGCTGTACCGGCTGCCTCAGGTAAACGCCGGTGAGCCAAGCACCCTGCAGATATGTCCGTTGACGCACAACGCTCCGGAACAAGCCCTTTTGCCAGAGAACGAGGTGCTGAGATAATCTGATCTCTCCCCCATAGCGTCTAGGGGGAGCGATCTAATACTGCCTTAGAAGTGCCAAAAGCAAAGGGGAGGAAAGGGCAGTGATGGCTCGGCTCCTCAGACTCTTTTTTTCTTTTTCTTTTTTTTAAATTTAAAGCTATAGGCTGCAAGAAATAAAACAAAATGAAGCTAAGGGAAAAAACAAACCCCCAAAACAGGCTAACTAGTGTTGCCCACAAGCCCCTAAGTGAGCCCAGAGCCAGGCTCACACGTCTTCCTGCTGCTTGGAGACTGGACACACTGGGGGCTGATGGGAGCTCCAGCAGCATACATCCTGAGGTATTAAAGATTCTGATTGGTCCAGTCTCCGTGCTGCAGGAAGAGGTGCACTACCCGGATGTGGAGGACTAAACTGGAGGACCGCTCAAACTTTTGTTCGGCTTCTGAGCATCTCCATGCACTCTTGGAATCAGCCCAGGGTAGGGGGGAAGGAGAGGAGAAAGCATGTTGAGCCTTTATTACTGAAGCATGTGCTTTGTGGAAAGTTCATTGGAGTGTGATACACTGAGGGAAAATGAAACTTCGTATCATAGTAAGTGAGAACAGATAATGACCTGCATGGTCCTTCTAGTCTGCTCATTGAGATTGTCGGTGTTGTTCTCGCAGCTCTGTGCAGGACACACCCCCATTTATTCCACATCTTTGATTAGTGCTGTTCACACAACTCTGTGCAGGTTACCCTCTTCTACAGTATTTGCTGAAGTGCAAAAGTTATTTAAGTTTCCTGTGATTGCCTCCTCTGTGTCTCTGCCATGCCTTGTGTATACAGCAGCAGTAGGGGCTGCTCAAGGCGATCTGCTGCCTGAGGCGAAGAATGAGATTTTATTTATTTAACTTTTCTTCTATACCACGCTAGTCATATCAGTGCGGTGTACATAGAGGCATACATTCTCTGCCCCCCCCCCCCCCACCTTAGAAGTAGCAGGGCTTTTTCTGAACTCCATTCAGGGACTGAACCAAACCAAAAATCCGATTAGATTATATGGAGGGAATGCAAGATGTTTGCACACAGGGCCATACCAAGCTGCAATTGGGCCCTGTGTGACTTGCAGCTTGGGTGCGCGTCCCCCTCCTCCTCCCCATACCTCCAACCAACACTGCCTGATCTTTATCTGCTGCTACCCTCTGGGTTTTTTTCACGGCGGTGCCGGCAGCAGGGAAAGAGCAGGCAGCTCTGGACAGAGGTATGGGGAGGAGGAGGGGGGCATGCGCCCGATCTGAAAGGTGCCGGCACTTTAAGCAGATCTGTTACTCCCTGCTCTGACATTGCGTCGGAGGAGGGAGAGACCAGACCTACTTAAAGTGCTGCAAAAGGCTTGGAGGGTGCATTTCAGCTGCCTGCTATTGTCCTGCCAGAGGCCGCAGGGCAACAGCAGACAGCCAAAATGCGCCCAACAAGCCTTTGCATTCTGTGCGGCTGCACTGCTTGCACAGGGCTAGGTATGGTCCTGTTTGCACACCAAGGAACTAAAAGAGCAAGAACCAACAGCACATTTTATAAAACTACATTATCATTATATAGTGCTACAAGGTGTATGCAGTGCTGTACAGAGACACGTAAGAAACAGTCCCTGCTCATAAGAGCTTACAGTATAGTCAAGATAGACAACACAACTGGGGATTAGGATATATCTAGGGGAATGGTAAGGGTACACACGTAGGACATGAACAGGAGGCTAGGAAGATCAAGATCCAAAAGCAAGTTAATGTATCTAGTATATACAAACATAGGATATGCCATACTGGATCAGACCAAGGACCCATCAAGCCCAGTATCTTGCTTCCTACAGTGGCCAATCCAGGTTACAAAAGCTTGTCACGTTCCCAAAAGGTAGACAGATTCCATGCTGCTTGTCCCAGGGATAAGCAGTGGATTTCCCCAGTCCTCTTCAATAATGCTTTATGGATATTTCCTTCAGGAACTTGCTCAAACCTCTTTTAAAACAGCAACATTAACAGCTTTTACTAGATCCTCTGATAATGAATTATAGGGTTTGATTATCCATTGAGTGAACAAAATGTTCTCTGAGTTGTAGCTGCATGGTGTGTCCTCTAGTCCTTCTACTTTTTCAAAGAGTAAACAATTGATTTCCTCTTACCCACTCCACTCCACTCCATTCATTACTTTATAGACTTCTATCATATCTCCCCTCATCATTGTGGATAACATGTTAAAACCCTCCGCCCAGTGTGCAGCGGTGGTCAAGAGAGCAAATAGAATGCTAGGTATCATAAGGAAAGAAATGGAAAATAAAACAAGGGATATTATAATGCCTCTGTATCATTCCATGGTGCAACCGCACCTTGAATATTGTATGCAATTATGGTCACCGCATCTTAAAAAAGGATATAGCGTTATTAGAAAAGGTTCAGAGAAGAGCCATCAAAATGGTAAAGGGGAAGGAAGGATACCCCTATGAAGAAAGGCTAAAAAGGTTAGGGCTCTGTAACCTGGAAAAGAGACGGCTGAGGGGAGCTATGATATAAGTCTATAAATTAATGAACGGAGTGGAACAGGTAAACGTAGATTGTTTACGTTATCAGAATATAGAAAGACTAGGGGATATGCAATGAAGCTACAGGGTAAACTATTCAAGACAAATAAGAGAAAATATTTTTTCACTCAACGTGTAATCAAAGTCTGGAATTTGTTACCGGAGGATGTAGTAAAAGCTGTTAGAGTAGCTGGTTTTAAAAAAGGTTTGGACAAGTTCCTGGAGGAAAGGTCCATAAACCATTATTAAGAAGGGACTCAGGATATCAATGCTTGAACCAATACAAGCATTGCGGAACCTGTGTCTCTTGGGGAAACTGCTAGGTACATATGACCTAGATTGGCCACTGTTGGAAACAGTATACTAGACTTGATGGACCTTGGTCTGACCCAGTATGGCATATCTTATGTTCTTATGTTACGTATGTGTGTCATATCCCCTTGTGTTAAATGTATCCCCCAATTGACCGCTTTGACCCGGTGAAAAGCGGAATATAAATACAGCTAAATAAATAAATAAATAAATAAATAAATCTTTTGTCACTTTTTCTGTGAGCCTGCACCAAGCTGACTGGGGCTTGTAAGGCAGGGCCCTGAGCACCGTCCAGGTCTCAGGATAAAGGAAAAAGGAACAGCTTAAGAGGGGGATTAGGAGGCAAAGGAGTGATGTCATTGAAATCTGATTTTTCATTGGTTCTTTGTCTCTGCTGGTCTGCAACTGGGGGAACACAGCCCACTTGTCTCGACTGGTCTAGCAGGACTCAATGAAAGGAGATCATCTGGTAAGTAAAATGTCACTTTGTACAGCACAGGAACTTCCCCCAGCTCACTTCCTCCCTTCCTGTGACTGGAAGAGCATTCCAGTGCTTTGCCCCCACAGCATCCCAATCAGCTGAATCCTACCCATAGTCTCCATTGTTAGTTACATTGGAAGTAGTCAAGACAGATTCACTCATACAGAGGGGGAGGATTACAGAATTGCATTTAGAGATTTTAACCTCATAAAAATGTCCAGTCATGTTAGTCATCCTTCTGGCTTCCAGACATAATTTTTTTTTTCATATTATTATGCACTTACTTGCATACATATACAAGAAAAAAGACAGGAACAGCATCGTACAGGACAATCAATAAAAAAACCCCCAAACAAACAAGAAACTCATCCAAAAAGCCCACTAGGAATTAAACCAGCAAGAATGCTAAAGACCACATCAAGAAGAACATCAAAAGGCCTGAATTATCCCAGAAAGCAAACCAAGACCCCTTTTAACTATCCCGACTCACTACCTAATGCTTATCTAGAAGAAAAGACTCTAAATGAGATACATCTATAAACACATATTTTAAACCAGAATACAATATAACACATTTACAAGGGAACTTCAAAAAGAAGTCCCTCCAATGGCCAGGACTTTAGATTTTAATTGCAGAAAAGCTTTCCTAAGAAGATGAGTAGATTGAGCCACATCAGGAAAAATATTTAACGGATATCCACAAAAATGGACAGCCTTCTTAGGAAAATGCCCTTTCAAAATGGCTGACTTATCTGCTTCTCTCCTAAAAGTGACTACAAGAGTTGCCCTTTTGTGGACCTTCTCCAGAGATGACTCTAAAAACTGAGTCAGTTCCAGATCATCCACAATTTGCTCCCCTGCCTCCCCCTCCAATTAGAGCTGAAGAGGAGTCCGAGGGACATAATACAAAGAAACTATCCTAGATTCTTCAAAAGCAGAAAAATTCAAGATATCCCTCATATACTTCTTCAAAAGCTCAAGGGGGGAAACAAGCGAACAACAGGAAAATTTAAAAATCTCAGATTTTTAGCTCTAGCATTGTTCTCCAAATATTCAATCTTATTATGCAATAAACTATCATTAACAACTGACTGTAGAGGAGTAGCCTAGTGGTTAGAGCTGAGGCAGCCATTAGGCTCTTACATAAAGTAATCAGCCTGACCCTTCCCCCAAGCCATGAGGCTCTTACACAAGTGATCAGCCTGACCCTTCCCCCAAGCCATGAGGCTCTTACATAAAGTAATCAGCCTGCTAAGAGAAGGCATTAAGATTTCAGTAGACACCCTTCCCCCACTCCAGGTCTGAACACAATATCCCCTAGCCCAGAAATCAACAGACCAGAGCACACCGGTTTGAACAGGTCACCCAGGTACCTTCCCCAGGGGCTGCTGATTGGTGGACAGGAAATACCTGCGGCAAATGGGATTATAGAATGAGTTTAAAATTGTACTGTATATAAGGCATTGTAAGACGCCCCTCGGGGCTCAGAACCTTTGTGGAGATTGCTGGTTCTCTGTCTGGGCCTGTGCGCACATTAAAGATCCTGTGTTTGCATACCAGCCTGTCTGTGAGTATTCCTTCTGTGGGTGAGTGAGAGAATTAGAGCTTTAAGCTGATTGGCTGCCACATTTCTTGGCACCCCAGGTGGGACGAAATTAAATTAAATTAAAAGAAAAGCCTCTCTCATTACACCCACGGTGGGAAGACTACTGCTTTTTGCAGGATCGGGCCTCTACCAGTCAGGGACCGGCCCCTCCAGGAGATTAACGGTCCTTGGCGCCCCGGGCCACTTTGTGCTCCGGAAGGACACCTTGATTTGTCTGGTCAGTCGGTCCCTGTGGCTGACCCCCGATTGAAAACCAGCTGGATAGACTGGCATCCAAACTATCTGTCTGATCAGAGTTCTGGTGAGTACTGCTACCTTACTGTTTGGGCTAGTTCTGTACTCTATCTGTAAATCCTGGTAATTTCTGGGAACCTGTAGCGGCCCGATCACCCGCAATGAGCAGTCCTAATAGGGGTCTTAGTGGCCCTGAAACCATTGCTCGTCCTGTCTGTATCTGTATCTGGTATCTGGTTGGAATAGGGGGGGTGGGGCGCTTGCGAGTACCGGTAAATAACTGCAGCAAAAATTTAACTTTGCCACCTCAGGCCCCTTTAAAAGGTATCTAGAGTGCAGCGCTGCCAAAGCTATTTAAAAAATTTTGCCCCAAGCTAATTATTAAAAATTCGTACTGACCGCAATTTGTCCGTGGACGCCAGCTGGCTTTTCCCCTTTGATTTGGATCTGTTGTGGTTTTTGCACGCCACGGGCCGGCTGGCCCCTTTAAACTGTTCCTTTTTGTGTTTTTTGTGTGCCGCGGGCCGGCTGGCTCTCCCCCATTAGGATCCATTGATTTTTGTGTGCCGCGGGCCGGCTGGCTCTCCCCCATTAGGATCCATTGATTTTTGTGTGCCGCGGGCCGGCTGGCTCTCCCCCTTTAAACTGTTCCTTTTTGTTTTTGCGGGCTGCGGGCTGGCTGGCTCTTCCCCTTTGATTTGTTTTCCTTTTTTTTTTCTCCTTCTCCTGTTGTTTGCCTCATCGGCGCGCTGGAGCGTCCGTTTTGGGCCTGGTCGAGGTGCCCATCTGTTTGCTGGGGGAGTCCCGATCTGTTTTCCCTGCTTCGGTTTTAAGTCTGGTGCTGTTTTGAACCGATGCCTATCCCTTGCTTTTTTTTAAGTCCAGGAGCAGCAGAATCAGTGTTTGGAGTTGTGCAGTGCCATGAGGACCGAGAGAGCTGAAGCCGATGTGGAACACACGTGGAGGCAGCCATCTTGTGAAGACCACGTGTAAGCTACACCCAGATACTAAAAGGAACAGCACTTAAAGTGATTCTGGAGCTCCATCTAGTGGACATTAGCTGTATTTTCCCATACTAGGGCAGGAGCCCTCCCTCCACACACTCCTGCCCAATCCGGGCAGTGGGAGCCCTCCCTCCACACACTCCTGCCCAATCCGGGCAGTGGGAGCCCTCCCTCCACACACTCCTGCCCAATCCGGGCAGTGGGAGCCCTCCCTCCACACACTCCTGCCCAATCCGGGCAGTGGGAGCCCTCCCTCCACACACTCCTGCCCAATCCGGGCAGTGGGAGCCCTCCCTCCACACACTCCTGCCCAATCCGGGCAGTGGGAGGCTCACACGCACGCAGGCAGAACCGCATAAAAGCGGCGTCCCTACAGGGCGCGCCCGCACCTTGCGGGCCCGCGCCTGAGGGCCTCGCCAGAGGGCCCTTTGGCGGTGGCCCTTAGGCGGTGGAGATTAGGCGCAGCTGAAACATCATCCACTCAACCGCAACAAGGCTGCAAGTATCAAGAAGCCTGACTCACATGACCAAAACTCCGATAACGGACAGAAAACGAAAGTGCAACAATCAAATGACTGACGGCTTGAGCTCCCCAGGCCGGGTCTGAGCTCGCCGGTCCCGACCACCACGCTCCACGAGATTCCCATAGCTGGACCAAAATTCGACATCAAGAGCTTTCAACTACAACGATATCACCCAGGTAAACAATTACTGGACTTATCTACCTCCTGATGCAAAAGACCACTGTGCAACCCTGGCCTAACCCCCCCCAAGTAGGAGCCAACATACCTCTGTATATATAATGTGTAAACTCCCCACTGTCACAAGCCCTGTTCTCCTCAAGCCAGCTGTTACATTGTAAACCCCTACCAACTCTAAAGGCTACTACTGTTTATTTAGAGCTAAATGAAACAAAGTATCTCTAACCAGCAAGTTGTTACATTTCAATGCAGTAACCCAATAACCTTCTTACAATAACCTTAAGACTGTATCGCACAATACTGTATCTGTTTATACTGAATGATAGGTAATGATAGGACTGTATCGCACAATACTGTATCTGTTTATACTGAGTGATAAGGAACGTTAGGACTGTATCCCTATTTTGTTAAAGTAATAAGAAACGCTGTACCCCAACCCATCTATCCCTGCTAGACTGTTGGTACCCAACAACTATCTTGCCGGCCTACACTAACTCATCTCTAGGCCAGCTGCCTTGACTTCACCCCACACTGCGCCACTCGAATCCAAAATCCAAGTATTTCTGGCAGACATAAAATGGAGCCTGCTCACACCTTCCTGATTTTGTGCATGTGTATACTAACATCTTCATATAGAACCATCCCACACTCACAATACTGCATTCCTCTACTATATACACCAATCTACCTTCTCCACCCCCCCCCTCCATTACCCATCCTGCATCAATACAACTTAAATCCTATCACCACCACACAAACACCAAGTAAATTACCCCAACGACACACCCATATCAAAGGGAACAAATCTCAAAAACACCCTAAAACCAAAGCAAAGAACACTATTGGATCTCAAATACAACTCACACGAATCACACACCAAGAACATCACACATGTAACATTATCCTTATTAATGCTAGGTCAATAAGGAATAAAACGCATATTATCCACAACATTCTAACTGACGAACAACCAGATATCCTATGCATAACAGAAACATGGCTCACTGACTCAGACTCTGCAACAATGAACCAAATACAGAAGCCCGGATACCAACTATACAACTGCCCACGCATCAACAGAAGAGGAGGCGGAGTCCTTATAGCAGCCAAAACCAGCCTTCAACTCACAACCACATCTACGGTCACAAATCCAGATCTTGACCTACTTAAAGTCGAGAGCATGGCATTATCCATCTGCCTAATCTATCGACCTCCCTCACCACAGCACGAAACACTAGCCACAGCACTAGAAACCATCACATCCACACAAAGCAAAAAATTCCAGATCATCCTCGGAGATTTGAACCTAGCATCAATTCCTCCGTCCCACACGGACTCCTTCTATGAAGCCATCGACCAATTGGGTTTCCAACAAATAATAAGCAACCCCACACACGATAGAGGAAACATCCTAGATATGATTTTCATACCCAGAAATCCACAACAAAGCAATGAACCACCTATAATAAACATAACTCAAGTACCATGGTCAGACCACCACCAAATCAACTGTAAACTTAAACTACAGTGCCAACCCAAAAACTCAAAGGAGATGAGAATGACCAACCCCATTAGGAAATTCAGCAAACTCAACGAGGAACACCTCATAAGCACCATTGCATCCCACATAAACCTAGATTCCACAGACCTAGACGAACTAACTAACAGATGGAACACACACATCCAAAATACATCTAACCCAACTCTGAAACACACATCAAACCCACATAAGATCAACTCGGAACCCTGGTACACAGGAACTCTAATAAAATCAAAAAGGGAGCTCCGTAAAATAGAGAGAAAATGGAGACAAACCAAATCCTCCGATCTCAAAACTAAATACATGGCCCATCTCGCAAAATACAAAGACGACGTGAACAATGCAAAAAAATTACATCACACCAACATCCTAAACAAGGCAATCAATCGCCCACGAGAGTTATTTGAACTAGTCAAATCACTAACCAAAACCGACCAAAATGCCAATCTCAACAAATCCATCAAGGTCCAAACACTGGCAAACCACTACGCGACCAAACTGATGGCCCCTGGTCCTCCACCCCCCCCCCCCCCCACCAACACCACAAATCAGAAGTGAGAACAACACAACGCAAAACCAGTTATGGGAGCACTTCCACAAAATAGGAACCAAGCAAATCACAGCCATTGTCACAAGCCTGAAAAGCACCACCTCCCCACTAGATCCCTGTCCTGCATCCTGGATCAAGGCAGTGAAACAAGACATAGCACCTCACATAGCACACATAGTTAACCTATCCCTACAACAAGGAATCATGCCCTCAGAACTAAAGAAATCAGTCATTAGACCGATCCTAAAAAACACTACACTCAACGGAGAAGACCCAGCCTCCTACCGTCCCATATCAAGTATCTCATTCCTGGCAAAGATCATAGAAAAAAATGGTCCTTCTACAACTCCAAGACCATCTGACTGACAGTGCTCCTCTTGATGACCAGCAATATGGCTTCAGGCAACATCATGGAGTTGAAACCCTGTTACTAGTTCTACTTAACAACCTCCTAAAGGGCCTTGAAAACAAAAAGAAAATGTACATTCTTGTATTCATTGACATCTCAGCTGCCTTTGATACAGTTAATCATGGGACCCTCATAAATAGGATAAAATCAATAGGAATAACAGGAACCCCACTAAAATGGTTCTCATCCTACATCTCAAATCGAACACAACAGGTTCAGTTCAACGGAGAAAAAGCAGAATCTTTCTCACAAACACAGGGAATCCCCCAAGGCTCTGCTCTCTCAGCACTTCTGTTTAACATATATATGCAGCCACTATGCAAAATTTTCTCACGGCACGAAATTAATTACCACATCTATGCCGATGATATCATGCTATACACACAACTAGACACTAAAAACCCAGACTACAACCCACTGGAGACATGTATCGGAGAGATGCAAGACTGGTTACAACAAAGTAGTATGTCAATTAATCACAAAAAAACCGAAGTAATGTATACCTCCAAAGAACCGAATTTTGACCCTCCAACATCAATAACACTATGTAACAACACTTACCAAACAAAAAAAGAAATAAAGTATCTAGGAGTCACATTTGACTGTGACCTAAAGATGGAAAAACACCTCCGAAAGACCAACAGAGCAGTTTTCCACAAGCTTAGAGTGCTCCAACCCATTCGGAATATTATTGATCCCCAAGACTTCAGAACAGTGGCCCAATCACTCATCATGCCACATTTTGACTACTGCAACGCCATCCTACAAGGTTTACCTAAAAAACCCCTAAACATATTACAAATGGCACAAAATGTAGCTGCCAGGGTCATAATGAAGAAAAATCTAAGTGACCACATCACACCAGTACTAATTCAATTACACTGGCTACCCATAACAGCTCGCACAAAATACAAAATACTAACAACCACCTTCAAACTCATCCACAACTTAGCACCTTCCTTCCTCAACAACCTAGTAAGATTGCAACCTCCTACCCGAAACAGAAGAACCCACAATTCCAACATCCTTCACACTTCAACAGATATAAGATCTGCCAAAGCTAACACCAGCCACAGGGCTTTCTCATATGCGGCGCCAACACTGTGGAACCAACTCCCACCAGAACTACGAGCTAGCAATGACCTTCTAGACTTCAGAAAGAAACTCAAAACGCACATTTTCCAATCACATTTCAACCTGAACTAAACCCACAGATGGAGCAGCCCCTGACCACTGTGTCCAAGAAGATTATCCTGTATATATGTATTTATGTATATATGTAAATGAACTCCCCCATAGCTAAGAAGTGTTAACTCTGTATGATGTGCTTTTCTGACAATCTGTATGTAAACAAAATTTGTACCTGCCTTGATTCGGCAGTTTCACAATAGTAATCCTACCCGCTTCTGATCGCTGGAAGGAGCGGGCTACAAATGCTTGCTAAATAAATAAAAATAAATAAATATGGTTAAAGAAGTCCTGGAGCTCCATCTAGTGGACATCTTTAAAATAGCTAGCTATATTTATATCACAAATATCCAAGTCAAATCTCATGCTGTGTATTTTGTAAATTGCATTTTTCCTGAATTGAGATTAGATTAGATGACGTCTTTTGTAAATTGCTTTTTCCTGAATTGAGATGAGATTAGATGACGTCTTATGTAAATTGCTTTTTTCCTGAATTGAGATTAGATAAGATCTGTATTGTAAATTGTATTTTCTTGAATTGAGATTAGGTTAGAAGATCTGATCCACACTGTATACTGCATTTAATCATTGAACTAGAATTTGAGCACGGGGTCGGGAAAGTCAAAAGTGAAAACGCCCCTGCAGTGCATGCTTCGCAATTTTAAATCTGGGTTTAGAGAGGATTACGGGGTACCCCTCTCCGCCTCCAGATAATCCTTTCTGTGTGAGAGGGAATGGCCAGCCTTAGTCAAGCTGTGGCCTCCCCAGGGGTCCACAGATTTACCCACTGTGTTTTTAGTCCATCAAATTGTGGCCAAAGAACACCCAGACCAGTTTCCATATATTGATTCATGGCTGGCCATATGCCAGCTCAGATCAAGATGGTTCCAGCGCTGTCACGAGGATCAGTGTAGAGTAATGGTGGCGGCCATCGGTCGCCAAAAGGGACGGACATCCGCCCCTATCTACCAGGGGCGGGACTCTCCAGATATTCCTCCACGCCCCCTCCCTCTGCTTCAACCCCATGTCCCATCCGCACCACTGCAGAGTCCGCCCATAGCTGAAGGGACAGGAAGACCTCCTCTCAGGGTGGGTGATGCCAGATCTAGGGAAGATTCTACGGATTCCGGCCCCTCATCTTCCCCTCCCACTTCTGATGCCACCACCAGTGCCACCATCTCCTCCCCTGAGAGCACAGAGGCTGAGCTTGAATCGTCCACCCCGGTAGCCTGCTGCCTGCGGTCACGTGATCTCCAATTGCCACTACGACAAGTACAGGGGCTCCCGTATATTGATGCTACTGGAAAGGTGGCAGTGGGACCATCCAGCCTGATTTATGTCCCTTTCTCCACTACGGACCTGTTGAACTGGAAAACCCACTACGCCTCATATACTGAAAAGCCCCAAGAACTGACAGATCTTATGACCAGTATTATGCAAACACACCAGCCTACCTGGTCGGACACTAAACAATTGCTTTCCACCTTATTCAATACAGAAGAATGGGCGCGCATTGTACGGGCCACCCTCGAGTGGTTGGAGACACATCCTGCCCGTGAGGGAGTTATAAATCCACGGCAGCAGGCAGAGGCAGATTTCCCGAATAAAGACCCCCGCTGGGACCCGAATGACCCTGTTGGAACAGTGGCTCTCACTCGTTTCCGGACTGTGCTCCTAGAGGGCCTTAAGAAGGGGGGGCAACGAGCTATGAACATCAGTAAAATCGCAGAAGTTCTCCAGCTTCCTGATGAAAGTCCGGCAGCATTTTATGAGCGTCTGGCCGAAGCATACCGATTATACACCCCCTACGATCCAGCGGCCCAGGAGAATCTTCGTATGGTGAATAATGCCTTTGTGGCACAGGCACAAGGTGATATACGGCAGAAGCTGCAGAAACTGGAAGGGTTTGCGGGCATGAATACAACACAATTGATGGAAGTAGCACAAAAAATATATGTAAATCGTGACCAGGAGCAGAAGCGAGAGTCGGAGCGTCGGATGAGGAAAAAGGCAGACTTCCTATCAGCCGCCCTAGCCGAGCGACCACCAGTTCCAGCCTGGGCCAGAGGAGAAAATAGGGGATGAGGACGAGGCCGCGGATACGGGGGGCCGAGGTTTCCCCTAGGCCCCACTCAATGTGCCTACTGCAAAGAGGAGGGACATTGGAAGAACCAGTGTCCAAATCATAACACAAGGCGAGGGAGATATCCGTCCACGAGGGGAGTAAGAGCACCCGTACGAACTACACGGGAGTAAGACCAGCATGATGTTTTCCCGCCTCCACCGAGACCAGCTTTTGAAGGCCTTGCAACTATGGAACACTATGACTCGGATGACTACTAGGCCAGACTGGGCTCCAAGTTTCTGTTGGGTCCCCAGGAGCTTATGGTCAACATGAATTTAGGGGACTGGAAAATGCAATTCATGGTCGATACCAGAGCAACACACTCATTGGTCACCCAACAAGTAGCCCCGATCTCCTCCCAGTCAGTAACTGTTGTGGGAGCTATGGGGGGAGAGGGCCCAGAGACCTTTCCTGCAAAACCGCACGTGCCAGTTGGGGGGACGGACCATCACTCACCAGTTCCTGTATATGCCTGAATGTCCCATACCCTTGCTGGGTCGGGATGTTCTGGAAAAACTCCAGGCCCAAATCTCATTCGGGTCTGATGGCCAGGCTGAGCTCGAAATACCCAGCCTGGGCCCAACAGTTTTGGTACTGTCCGTTCCCCGAGAAGAAGAATGGTGGTTATATGAGAACAGGCCCAAATCTGATGTGGCTACCCTGGATACGTGGGAATCAGTGCCCCCTGGAGTATGGGCTGAAGGAAACCCCCGGAATGGCCATTGACATCTCTCCCGTATGCATTGAAGTGAAGCCGTGAGCCTCCCCGGTACATGTGCGACAATACCCGCTGTCGCGGGCAGCTGTGGAAGGAATTCATCATCATCTGGTGCAGCTACTACAGCATGGTATCCTGCGGCCCTGCCAATCGGCATGGAACACTCCTTTGCTGCCAGTCCGAAAACCAGGAACCAAAAATAAAGGCTCAGTTATGCCAGTTGGAAGTGAAGTATCTGAGATTCCATCTGTCGAAAGGAAGCCGACGGTTGGGGAACGAGAGGAAGGAAGCAGTGTGCCGGATCCCAGTGCCAACAACCCGCAAGCAAGTACGCACCTTTCTCGGGGCCACTGGGTACTGTCGTATCTGGATTCCCAACTTCGCAAAGATTGCAAAGCCCATCTATGAGTCTACAAAGTGCCCAGAGAAGAGCCCCCTTGAATGGGGTCATGACCAAAAGGAGGCCTTCGAAAATTTGAAAAAGGCATTACTGTCATCACCAGCCCTAGGCCTTCCGGATGTTACCAAACCTTTCACTCTATACGTACACGAAGCAGCAGGAACAGCTTTGGGGGTCTTGATCCAACAACTGGGGTCTTGGCTGCGACCAGTCGCCTACCTGTATAAACCGCTGGATCCAGTGGCCAAGGGATGGCCACCTTGCCTGAGAGAAATAGCAGCAACAGCCTTGTTGGTGGAAGAGTATGATAAACTGTCCATGGGCCAAGGCCTTCTAGTCACCGTCCCACATTCAGCCCAAACATTGCTAAAGCATAAAGGAAGTCACTAGTTCACCAGCTCCCGGATGTGGAAAGACCAGAGCATGTTATGGGGAAATCCCAGAGTGCAGACAACTACCAGCCAAGCCTTAAACCCTGCTACATTCCTGCCTGTTGGCCCGGGACCACCTGATCACGACTGCCTGGAAGTGATGGATACAGTCTTCTCCAGTCGCCCTGATCTGACAGATGTGCCAATAAGCAATCCAGATGAGACCTACTTCGTAGATGGAAGCAGTCTGGTGTTGGAGGGCCGCAGGTGTGCGGGGTACGCACTAGAGGACAGCAACTAGAGGACAGCAACCTTGGGCCAGAAGGACTAGGGTTTCTAGTCCCACAGGTGCTCCTTGTGGTCTTGGGCAAGCCACTTAACCCTCCATAGCCCATGTTCCCTGTAAAATAGTTATCTCCAAGTTATAATGCCCTATTCAATGTAATTTCAGTTTGTTCAATGTAAACCGCACTGATGCAGAATAGCGCGGTATATAAAAGAATGTAAATAAATAAAAATAAATAAAATAATAAATACGCGGTGGTGACGATGGAAGAGATAGTCGAAGCTCAGCCTATACCCCCTGAAAAGAATCCGCACAGAAGGCAGAACTCATTGCCCTTACCCGTGCCTTAACCCTTGGGACTAACCATCGTGTGAATATATACACAGACTCCCGGTATGCCTTTGCCACTCTCCATGCCCACGGGGCCCTGTACAAGGAAAGAGGGTTAGTCACTGCAGCTGGCTCTGAGATAAAGAACGGCCCCCAGATATTGACCCTGTCCTAATACACCCCTCTGCGGCTTGCCTCCAGTAATACTGCCCTCTACCGCCTCTAGCGGTTGAGGTCTCACTTAAAAAAGGGGGGAATGAGGCAGCCATGAGGCTCTTACATAAAGTAATCAGCCTGACCCTTCCCTCAAGCCATGAGGCTCTTACACAAGTGATCAGCCTGACCCTTCCCCCAAGTCATGAGGCTCTTACATAAAGTAATCAGCCTGCTAAGAGAAGGCATTAAGATTTCAGTAGACACCCTTCCCCCACTCCAGGTCTGAACACAATATCCCCTAGCCCAGAAATCAACAGACCAGAGCACACCGGTTTGAACAGGTCACCCAGGTACCTTCCCCAGGGGCTGCTGATTGGTGGACAGGAAATACCTGTGGCAAATGGGATTATAGAACGAGTTTAAAATTGTACTGTATATAAGGCATTGTAAGACGCCCCTCGGGGCTCAGAACCTTTGTGGAGATTGCTGGTTCTCTGTCTGGGCCTGTGCGCACATTAAAGATCCTGTGTTTGCATACCAGCCTGTCTGTGAGTATTCCTTCTGTGGGTGAGTGAGAGAATTAGAGCTTTAAGCTGATTGGCTGCCACAGAGCAACTGCCTAGTACCCCAAAGATCATGGGTTTGATTCTCACTGGCACTCCTTGTGACCATGGGTAAGTCACATTACCTCAGAAGAAAAGGCTGGCAATCTACTTTTGGTGATATTTTACCAAGAAAACCCAGAGGTAGCTGGGTTACTATGAGTCAACACTGACTTGATGGCACTAAAAATTAAAACTGAATGAACACCCACCACTGTGCTCTCCAGTTTCATTGCTCTAACTTCCAAACTTGAGAACCAAGACTCAACTTGATGTAACACTTATGTAGCCCCTGCATGAAGGAACACAATTGAGTTAATGTCCCCTTCAGAACATTTCCATCCTGGATACAATTAAGCAAGCATCTTTTAAATAAATATCCGCCCTCCCCCTTCACCCCCAGAAGCAAACGTCGCCAAAGCAGGCATGAAGACTGGAGTCAGGAAGGACAAACAAAAACCATCCGAATCCTATTCAAGAGGCGTAGAAGCAAAAGGAGGTACGGCAGGGAACTCAGTCACCAAACATCCAGATTTATCAACATTCTGAACAGTCTTGGGAGTGGATTGAGGGGGGGGGGGGGTATGCAACCCCAAACTAATAGAGGCTTCCGAGGATGAAAGTCCTTCCTCAAAAAACAAAGCAGATGGTATACCTGTAGCAGTACTCGCAACACGCTTATTCATAGGTCCTTGAACAGCCACAGATTCTATTGATTTAAGTTTCGCTTTACACTTCCCCTTACTAACCAAATAGGGAGGCCAAAACCCCTCGATTCCCTCAATGCTCCTCAGTGCTACTAAGGGGCTCCCAAGTGGCCAGACAAGCCCCTGAGTTCATACCCCTTAGGACACGCCCCTTAGGACATGCCCACAACCACGTCCCATGGAAACAACTGGTTATTAAACCCGATCACTGGGGGGAGGAGCAGGGACATACTGGCAGCACAGCTGATGATCAAACGCCACTAACCAGCTCAGCTCCAGGCAAAGCAAATCTCCGATGTCTCAAAGACATTAATTTAAAAATCAGCAAAATCTTGAAAAACGTTAGGTAGTTGTCAATCACGAGTTCTGAGCACATCTGACTGACATGGAGGAAAGAGGTCACCTTAAAGAAAAGCATCACCTTGGTGTGACAAGAAATGATCTTGCTCTGCCCATGCCACGTCCTGTGAGGCGTACTGTACCTCAATCCTGACTGTCTTCCACTACCTGCTATCTTCATTCCCACACCCCTGCAGACTTTCTACACTTCAAATTCATGCTTCTCTCTTTCTAGTCAGCCATTGCACTCACCAAACAAGCTTATTACATCCATCTGACTAACTCTCTTGCCTCTGAGTCTCACTGTCTCTTTACAATTCTCAACTCTCAAAAAGATTCAACTAGCCCAAAATGTAGCAGCCAGGATTATACTGAAGGTAAAATCTATAGAACATATTACACCTATCTTAGCTAAGCTACATTGGCTACCAATTTACTGCAGAATAAAATACAAAATACTAGTGACGACCTTCAAATTAGTAAATAATCTTGCACCATCTGCCCTTAATAACTTAATTAACATGGAAACACCTAAACGCTCACAAAGGAGTAGAAACACAAATAAAAAATCAATACCAAGAGAATATACAAAAGCTAAAAAACTTACCAATAATAGAGCATTCTCTCACTCAGCCCCTATCCTCTGGAATGAACTACCAGATGACATACGGCAGCTGACTGACATTAAGGAATTTCGTAAAAAATTAAAAACACACCTATTCACCACACACTAATACTGCAATGCAATGTGTGCCTTTGAGTCAGTCCTGACTCCTGGCGACCCAGAAGCTCCTGGGTTTTCTTGGCAGTGTCACTGGAAGTAGATTGCCAGGCCTTTCTTCCAAGGCAATGGAGAGTTAAGTGACTACACAACCTAAACTAGACATGCAAAAGGACACAGGATAACACTTTATGCTACATCGGTTTAACCTACAAACCTAGACTAATACAGTCACAAACAAATATTTCACCCTGCACATTGTTGTCTCTCCACATTTAATAATGTAAAAATTGTAAAAAGTTAGTTTACATCCCAAGCATACCCTCTGGAATGTAATCGGTATTGTAATTATTTAGTTATATTGTTACCTGTAAAAGGTTTACACTTGTTTTATGTAAAATGACCAGGTATGTACTTCACCATACCTTGTAAACCTTTGTTCTTTGTAAACCACACTTGATCCATGGGAAAGAGCGGTATAGAAATGCTTGTTAAATAAATAAACTCTCTTCTCAAGGTACTTCCACCTCTGGGTACTTTTCCCTGCCTTTCTGCCCAGACTACTTCCATGATAAAATCCACAAGATCACACTCCAATTCCCCCCCCCCCCCCCGAGGTCAGCTACTCCCCTTACTCACTTCAAACCTTCCCCCCCTCCCCCCACCTCTGCTATCCCTTCTTCCTTTTCTGTTCTCCGAGGAGGAGACCATTCACCTTCTTTCCTCATTTAAACTCACTACCTGCTCTTCTGATCCAATTCCCACCCATCTCCTTAGCTCCTTCTCCTTCACCATAGTCCCTTCCTCCTCTCATATTCTCAAACTATCGCTCCCCACTGCAACTTTCCCTGCAGCCTTCAAGCATACTGTGGTCATTCCTTTCCTCAAGAAACTCTCATTAGACCCTACCTGTCCTTCTAACTATTGACCCATCTCCCTCCTCACCTTTGTTTCTAAGCTACTTGAATGTGCAATTCACCACCATTGCCTCAACTTTCTCTCCTCTCAAACCCTTCTGAATGCTGTACAATCCAGCTTTTGTCCTTTATATTCTACCGAAACAACCCAGGAACAAATGGATACCAGTGGGTACTGGTAGATTGTGACCTGTAACACAGAGACACCCTCTTCATCTAGGGATATCCCTGCATAATGCCTTCTCTGCCTTGGATAACGAGGTTGCCCAGTTGATGGAAACTTTCCTCTTTGGATGTAGGAAGGTCCTGCTTGGGAGTCGTCTGGCCCATGGTCCAGCTGACCCTTTGCCCCATACAGTTGCATACAGAGAGGAATTACCAGCAGAAAGGAGGAGGTACTAATGCCAATGTACAAATCGCTGGTGAGGCCTCACTTGGAATATTGTGTTCAGTTTTGGAGACCGTAGCTCACAAAGGATATAGAAAGACTGGAAACAATTCAGAGGAAGGCAATTAAAATGATTTGGAGCCTGTGCCAGAAGATGTATGCGAAGAGACTTGGAGACCTAAATATGTATATGCTAGAGGAGAGGAGGGGCAGGGGAGATATGATACAGACCTTTAAATACTTGAAGAGTATTAATGAACAAACAAACCTCTTCCAAAAACGGGGAAGCTGTAAAACTAGAGAGCATAACATGAAGCTGCAGGGGGGTAAATTGAAAGACAATGTCAGGAAATAGTTTTTCACTGAAAGGGTGGTGGATGCTTGTAATGCCTTGCTGATGGATGTGGTGGGGGCAAATACAGTGACAGAATTCAAAATGGCATGGGACAGACACAGTGAATCCCTTTATAACAACAGGAAAGCATCAAAATAACCTTAACTGTGTCTGCTATCTCAACTATCTCAACTAATAGGCATGACCTGTGTGGAGCAGTGGGTACACCCCTAAACAAAGGCATGGGGAGGGGTGTCCTACACGGAGCAGCAGGTGCAGCTACTTTTGCCACCTTGCTGGGCAGACTGAATGGACCATACTGGTCTTCATCTGCCATCATATACTATGTTACTATGTTCAGGAGACTTTGGAGTTGCCAAGCCCTTCTTGGTGTTTATGTTGGAGTTGGAGGTGCTGTGTTGGGGTCACAAGGGGGAATGTTTACTAAACGCCGAAAATGTGCGGGTCCCCGTTAGTGTGCGTGTGCCATTTAAGGAGTGGGCGGTTCAGGCAGAAAAAAGAAAAAAACCCGACCGTACGTGTGCGCGTTGCGCTAATGTGCGGGGCCCACATTAGCGCGTGGGAAGGCTAAGTGGGGCGCTGCTGGGCACATATAGGAACAGAGCTGTAGCACAACAGTGAACACACTAACCAATGGTGCAGGGGCCATGGGTTCAATCCCCCATTGTGCGCAATGAAAAAGGCCAGCTGAGGCACCACCTTGAATGTGTAAAAGTGGTTCAAGATTTTTTTTATTCTTTTGTTTCAGTGAATGCTCGTAGTGTTGATGGTAGAGAGTTCCAGAGTGTAGCTGCAAATAATGATAGTGCACGGTTACATATAGATTGCTTACTCTTTAGCTTCTGAGGGGGGACTGCAAGTAGGTTGGTGGAATTATTTCTTCTGGACCATTCGTTTAGAGGCTTTGAGAGCAGGGTCTGGAGGCTGTTGGCTGATTCGTTCTATTATCAATGCCGTTCTGGTGTTCTTCTCCTTTACCACTATGTCAGGTTTTCTGGCATCCAGTTTCTTATCTGTCAGAATGGAAATGTTCCAGGTAATCATAACCTCTTCATTCTCTGTTATTCCCTTAGGGTCATGATCCCAGTGCTTTTCAGGGACAGTGATATTGTAGTGTTTCCAGAGTTTCCAGTGGATGAGGCGTGCTACTTTGTTGTACCTTTCTGTATATAAATTTTCTGCCATCAGAACTTCACAGCCTGCTATTAGGTGAGTCACTGTTTCAAGCTCTTTCTTACAGAATCAGCATATGTCTGTTGTGCCAGTTTTTTCAATACATGCTGTAAACCATCTCATCCGCAATCCGCTGTCCTGGGCTGCAACTATCAATCTTTCATCCTTCAGTTTCCATTACCACTCCTAACCCCCCCCCCCCAGCCCATCACCAGTCCTAACCCCCCCCAACAGCCCACAGCCATTACCACTCCTAACTCCCCCCCAGCCCATCACCAGTCCTAACCCCCCCAGCAGCCCACAGCCATTACCACTCCTAACCCCCCCAGCCCATCACCACTCCTAACCCCCCCAACAGCCCACAGCCATTACCACTCCTACCCCACCCAGCCCATCACCAGTCCTAACCCCCCCAACAGCCCACAGCCATTACCACTCCTAACCCCCCCAGCCCATCACCAGTCCTAACCCCCCCAGCCCACCCCAGCCCAGCGAATTTTTTTTTACAAAACAAGCTGTCGCTGCCTCTGCCGGGGCCGGGGCCGCCGCGGCAGAATCGAGTTTTTCCCTCGCTGCTCTGTTTAAGCCCGCGGGGGCTGATGGGACTTCCCATCAGCCCCCGCGGGCTTAACAGAGCAGCGAGGGAGAAACTCACCTCGCGCTCTGAAAGCCGGCGCGTGTGACTGGAGGGAGGCAGCTGAGAGAGGTGATACCGGGGAGGGCAGGCTCTGCTGGGCAGGGGGGGCCCCACGGCACACTCGATTCTGCCGCGGCGGCCCCGGCCCCGGCAGAGGCAGCGACAGCTTTTTTTTTTTTTTTAATTTTAATGATGGATCAGAATGTTTTTTGCGCGGGGCCCCCTGAAACGCGGGGCCCTGTACAAAAAACATTCCCGGTGGGCCCTACGCCACGGCGTACGTGGCGTATAGGCAAATCCGGCCCTGTCTGTAGGTGTATTCAATTTCTATAAGTCATAGCCTTCCTTCAGCTCTAGGGATGTACAATCTAGGCATACACTGATTTTTGTAAATTACTTCATGAGCATGGAGTTTTCTTGTTCGCACATCCAGTTTTTCAATCTCTTTATGAGGCCAACCCACAATCCCAAAACTGTAGGAGAGTACAGGAATTACCAGCTGATTGATGGCATTTCTCCCCTGTGTGAACATAAGAACATAAGATATGCCATACTGGGTCAAACCAAGGTCCATCAAGCCCAGTATTCTGTTTCCAACAGTGGCCAATCTAGGTCACATGTACGTAGCAGTTTCCCCAAGAGACACAAGTTCCACAATGCTTGTACTGGGTCAAGCATTGATATCTTCGGTCACTTCTTAATAATGGTTTATGGACCTTTCCTCCAGGAACTTGTCCAAACCTTTTTTAAACCCAGCTACACTAACAGCCTTTACTACATCCTCCGGTAACAAATTCCAGAGTTTGATTACACGTTGAGTGAAAAAATATTTTCTTTTATTAGTCTTAAATAGTTTACCCTGTAGCTTCATTGCATGTCCCCTAGTCTTTCTATATTCTGATAAGGTAAACAATCGATCTACATTTACCTGTTCCACTCCGTTCATTAATTTATAGACTTCTATCATATCTCCCCTTAGCCGTCTCTTTTCCAGGTTAAAGAGCCCTAACCTTTTTAGCCTTTCTTCATAGGAGTATCCTTCCATCCCCTTTACCATTTTGGTGGCTCTTCTCTGTACCTTTTCTAAAATCGCTATATCCTTTTTAAGATACGGCGACCAGAATTGCACACAATATTCAAGGTGCGGTCTCACCATGCAACGATATAGAGGCATTATAATATCTTTTGTTTTATTTTCCAGTCCTTTCTTTATCATACCTAGCATTCTATTTGCTCTCTTGGCCGCCGCTGCACACTGGGCCGAGGGTTTTAACATGGTATCCACAATGACGCCTAAATCTTTTTCCTGGGTGGTGGTTCCTAATGTGGAACCTTGCATCGTGTAACCATAGTTTGGGTTGTTCTTCCCTAGGTGCATAACCTTGCACTTGTCCACATTAAATTTCTTCTGCCATTTTGATGCCCAGTCTTCCAATTTATCAAGATCCTCTTGCAATTTTTCACAATCCTCTTGGGTTTTAACAACTTTAAATAGTTTTGTGTCATCTGCAAATTTGATAACCTCACTCGTTATTCCACTTTCCAGGTCATTTATGAATATGTCAAAAAGCAGCGGACCCAGCACAGATCCCTGGGGTACACCACTATTCACCTTTCTCCAATGGGAAAATTGGCCATTTAGTCCTACCCTCTGCTTTCTATCTTTTAACCAGTTCCTGATCCACAATAGTACACTGCCTCCTATCCCATGACTCTTTAGTTTTGCCAAAAGTCTCTGATGAGGGACCTTGTCAAAGGCTTTCTGAAAGTCCAGATACACAATATCAACTGACTCACCTTTGTCCACCTGTTTATTCACTCCTTCAAAAAAACATAACAGATTAGTAAGACAAGATCTTCCTTGTCTAAAGCCATGTTAGCTGTCTCCCATTAGGTCGTGACTATCTACATGCTGAGTAATTTTATTCTTTATGATGGCTTCTACCATTTTTCCCGGTACTGACGTCAGGCTCACCGGTCTGTAGTTTCCCGGATCACCCCTGGAACCCTTTTTAAAAATTGGTGTTACATTGGTGATCCTCTAATCTTCAGGTATTAGAGATGATTTTAATGATAGTTCACAGATTACTGATAGTAGTTCTGCAATCTCATATTTCAGTTCTTTCAACACCCATATTTCAGTTCTTTCAACACCTTTTCAACTATGATGCTGCCATAGTTGAGCTTTCGTGAAGAAACATTTCCACATTCAGTACAATAAAAAGGTTTCTCCCCTGTGTGGGTTCTATGATGCGTCAATAGTTGTGTTTTCAAGAGGAAACACTTCCCATAATCTGTACAACTACAAGGTTTGTCCCTCGTGTGGGTTCTATGATGCTGCACTAGTTTTGCTTTTGTGAAGAAAGATTTCCTACATTCAGTACAACTAAAATGTTTCTCCCCTGTGTGGGTTCTATGCTGCTGCTCTAGTTGAGCTTTCATAAGAAAACATTTCCCAAACTCAGTACAACTGAAAAGTTTCTCCCCAGTGTGGTATCTACAGTATGATGCATCACTAATTGTTCTATTTATTTAGCTGCATTTATGCATTTTAGCTGCTTTTCACCGGGTCAAAGCAGTTTAACATTAATCAGCTCAACAATAATAGGGGGGGGGGGGAGGGAACCAGCACCAGGGGGGCAAACATTGATGATTCAGACAAGGTAAGTAACAGTACTTGACTTTGACACAAGACTCTCAATTGGTAGGGGATTCGTCCAGATTAAGTCTGTTGGGAGACTACTAGGGACCGACAGTTAGTGATAGATGTCCATCTCAGGTCTGAGGTGTTCACAAACAGGTGGACTTTTAATTGTTTCCTGAATGAGGAGAGGTCGTTGTTGTTTTGGATCTGGTTGGGAAGGGAGTTCCAGAGGGAGGATGCGTATAGTTCAAATGCTCTGTTACAGGTATGCTGATTGAACTTTGTCCTTTCATGTGGGGCAGTGAGGGTGTTGCCATTGGTCTGGCGGGTAGGTCTATTAGATGTAGATTGGGGGAGTAGAGTCAGGAGCTGAGAAGTCTGCAGTTGATAGAGAACTTTATGGATAAGTAGAGGATCCTTGCTTTGAGAGGTAGGATGTGAAGCTCTCTCAAGACTGGGGTGATGTGATCAGGTTTCTTGACTCTTTGGATGATTCTTGCAGTGGTGTTGAGGGCAGTCCATAGGGGGTTGATGTGGGTGTCCAGTAGTCCATGATAGATTGCATTACAGTAGTCCAGGTGGGGGAGCGTCATAACCTGCATAACCATTCTGAAATCCTGTGGATCAATGAGTGGCCTGAGTCATTGTACCATCTTTGCTTTGAGGAATATTGTTCTAGCTGGTTTTTCGATCTGTTGATTAAATGAAAGTGTTTGAACAATGATGATCCCCAAGTATTTTATATAGGGTTGAACTCATATTTGGGATGTTCCAAAGTGAGGTGTGGTGGGGTGGGGAAGGGATGAAGGTTTGATCCTTGGTAGCAAATAGGGCTTCAGTTTTTTTGAGGTTAATAGGTTGTTTTCTTGGAGTCATTTTGAGACGTCAGTGAAGCAGTTTGTTAGATGATTGTTCGTTGGGTTTGTGGTTGTGATGGTTCCATAAAGCATTATGTTGTCTGCGTAAATATGGTAGTTGATGTTGTGAGAGCGTATTATCAAGCAAAGAGATTGAAGGTAGATATTAAAGAGCATGGGGTACTCCTTGATTCTGTTGAAAGTGGGGAGAGGTTGCCACGCTAGTGTGGATGAGTTGTTGTCTGTTGATCAGTTAAGAATGGAACCACTGTAAAACAATGTCCTTAATGCCAATCTCCTGTAGTCTGTGTAGGAGGGTGCTGTGGGAGACGGTGTCAAAAGCTGCCGATATATCCAGGAAGATCATAGTATATCCAGATTGTTTGGCCTGTATTCCTTTGATTAGGGTGTTCAATAGAGATATCATGGGGGTCTCGACCCCATGAGATGGGTGGAATCCATGTTGCTGTGGGTCTAGCGAGTTGTTTATGTCTAGATGGTCTTGGAGTGGCTGTTGAACTATCTTCTCGATGATTTTGGCAGTGAATGGGAGACTTGCTAGTAGCCTGATGTGGGGTCATGGGGGTCCAGATTATGTTTCTCGAGGGTTGGGCAAATGATAGAGGTTTTGAGGCTGTCTGGCATGTGTCCGGCTTGAGTGATTCATTTGCTATGCAGGCTGTGCTTATGTCCAGTTTAGTTTTCTTTATCAACTCCACAGGGCAAGGATCTAGTGGGGAGGTTGCAGTGTTCAGACTTGAGATGGTGTATTCTATCCTTTCTTTGGTGATCGCTTCAAATGTACTCCATTTGGTGCCCTGAGCAGTACCATAGGCTATTGTTGCTTTTGGAGGTAAGTTGTGTAGTTGTTGGAGCTGTTTATATTGACCTGCCAGCTGTTCTGGTGGCATGTTTGGGAGTTGGTTTAAGTGGTTAGGTGTCTTAACTTCTTAACAATGTTAAAGAGTTCAGGTGGTCTGTTAATTGATGTATTTATGATTTTTGAGTGGTAGGCCCTATTTGCATTATCTGTTTCTGTGCAGTAGTTGTCCAGTTCATTCATGCATCTTGCTCTGTCTGTTTCTTTCCTAGTCTTTCTCCATTTTCTCTCGGTCCTTCTGAGTTGGGTCTTTAGTTTCCATAGGTTGGGGGTGAACCAATGGGCTCTAGCTGAGCTAACCCTGATTCCGGTTTGGTCTGTTGTACATGCTGCAGAGGCGATTATAGTATTCCAGTTCTTGATTGGTCTTCAATTTTGGAGGAGTCAGCTTGTAGTTTAGGTAGTATTTGGGCTAGGAAGCCCTCCTTGTTAAATGGTTTAAATCTCTTTGCAAGTTGATCGTTTTCTTTGAAGTGGATATGCTGGTATGTGCTAGTGAAGTTGATGAGATGGTGGTCAGACCATGGTACATTTGTGATCCTAGGGTTCTTGCAGGAGATGGCAATTTGGGAGATGAGCAATATCAGATCTAGGGTATACCCTTTTTTTATGTGTTGAGTCGTGTATGATTTGAGTCAGGTCCATTGCTTCCATTGCACTAATAAAGGCTTCGGCGTGCTTCTCCTGTAATGAAGAGAGGTTAAGGTCATATGACATATGGAGAGGCATTTGTTGGTGATTGTGAGTATATCCGCTACTTTAGTTCCTGAAGTGGAGGTTGGATTTCGCTATGATGGCTACTCCTCCTCCTCTGGCATGCACTCGTGAGCAGTTGTGCATACTATACCCATTAGGTGATAGCTGGTTTATGAGTACTGTATCTGAATCTGTTAGCCAGGTTTCTGTTATGCAGAGAATATCGATCTTTTGAGATATGATCATGTCTCAGAACATGGGGAGTTTATTTTTCACTGAGCATGCATTTACTAGAGAGACTGAGAGAGCTTGTGCATTTGTGAGGGTAGAAGTGTGGGTTGGAATTGGTGGGGTGTATGAGTTTCTGTGGATGGGGGAGGCTTGGTGGTGTTTATAGGTTGAGTATGTGTAGTATTTGGAATGGGGTGGTTTGAGTATATGTTGGTAATAATGGGTGAGCATGGCAAGGTAATTGAGAATGGCATTATGAGGTTTGCTGGGTTTAGGAAGGGAGGCATGGTTTCTGGGGTACCTTGTATTCCTGCAGCAGGCTTGATTAGAGATTGGATCAGCTTGTAGAGGAAGTGGTGGAGCCCTCCTTTGGTTTATTGTCCTGGCGGTGTGCTGGCACAATGAGTCATTGTGACAAGTAGCAAACTTAAGTTGCTGCTGGGTGGAAGATTCAAGGAGTGGTGGATAGCCAGTATCTCCTCCTAAAGGCCATACCAAAGGGCCCTCTGGTGAGGCCCTCAGGTGCAGGCCTGCAAGGTGTGGGCATCCCAATGGTGCTTCTTTTTATGTCCTGTGGTGGAAGGCGATTGGGCAGCAATGATCTAGCGGAGAAAGGGACTTCCCGCTCTTTCACTGCACCTCAATCGGGGGAGCTGGAAGGTGGTCGGCGGTGCTCCTTTTCTGGGGAAACATTTCCCACAATCAGTATAACTAAAGGTTTCTCTCCCATGTGGGTTCTATGATGCCTCACTAGTTCTGCTTTTCTGGGGAAACATTTCCCACAATCGGTACAACTAAAAGGTTTTTCCCTTGTGTGGGTTCTACGATGCCTTATTAGATTATCTTTTCTGGGGAAACCTTTCCCACAATCAGTACAACTAACAGGTTTCTCCCCTGTGTGACTTCGGTGATGTCTCACTAATTCTGCTTTTGTGACGAAACCTTTCCCACAATCAGTACAACTAAAAGGTTTCTCCCCCGTGTGAGTTCTATGATGCCTCACTAGTAGTCCTTTTGTGGAGAAACATTTCCCACATTCAGTACAACTAAATGGTTTCTCCCAAGTGTGGATTCTAAGATGCCTCACTAGTAGTCCTTTTGTGGAGAAACATTTCCCACATTCAGTACAACTAAAAGGTTTCTCCCCCGTGTGGATTCTAAGATGCCCCACTAGTACTCCTTTTGTGGGGAAACATTTCCCACATTCAGTACAACTAAAAGGTTTCTCCCCCGTGTGGATTCTAAGATGCCTCACTAGTACTCCTTTTGTGTGGAAACATTTCCCACACTTAGTACAACTAAAAGGTTTTTCCCCTGTGTGGGTTCTACAATGCGTTTCTAGACTATGTTTTGTGGGGAAACATTTCCCACATTCAGTACAACTAAAAGGTTTCTCCCCCGTGTGGATTCTAAAATGCCCCACTAGTACTCCTTTTGTGGGGAAACATTTCCCACATTCAGTACAACTGTAAGGTTTCTCACCAGTGTGGTTTCTATGATGCCTCACTAGGTCTCCTTTTATGGAGAAACATTTCCCACATTCAATACAACTAAAAGGTTTCTCCCCCGTGTGGGTTCTATGATGCGTCATTAGATAATCTTTTCTGAGGAAACATTTCCCACATTCAGTACAACTAAAACGTTTTTCCCCTGTGTGACTTCTGTGATGTCTCACTAATTCTGCTTTTGTGACGAAACCTTTCCCACAATCAGTACAACTAAAAGGTTTCTCCCCCGTGTGAGTTCTATGATGCCTCACTAGTTCTGCTTTTCTGGGGAAACATTTCCCACATTCAGTACAACTAAAAGGTTTCTCCCCCGTGTGGATTCTAAGATGCCTCACTAGTACTCCTTTTGTGGGGAAACATTTCCCACATTCAGTACAACTAAAAGGTTTGTCCCCCGTGTGGCTTCTAAGATGCCTCACTAGTACTCCTTTTGTGGGGAAACATTTCCCACATTCAGTACAACTAAAAGGTTTCTCCCCCGTGTGGATTCTAAGATGCCTCACTAGTACTCCTTTTTTGGGGAAACATTTCCCACACTCAGTACAACTAAAAGGTTTTCCCCCTGTGTGGGTTCTACAATGCGTTACTAGACTAGCTTTTCTGGGGAAACATTTCCCACAATCAGAAGAACTAAAGGGTCTCTCCCCTGTGTGGGTTCTATGATGAATCAAAAGTTGTAAGTTTTTGAGGAAAGATTTCTCACATTCAGTGCAGTGAAATCTTTTTTCAGCCCTGTTGATTTTCTGGTGCATTGTTACAGATTTCTTAAGAGTGAAATTTCTTCCACATTCAGGGCTTTTAAAAGATGTAGAAGGCCTCTCTGTTGGGGTAGTTCCCTCTGCTGTGTGGGTTTCCAGGTGGCTTCTTATGTGATCACTATGATTGAAACCTCTCTCACACTCAGTACGTGGAAAATGTCTCTCTTGCGTGTGAGAGTTTAGGTGGAGTGCTGGGTGCACCTCGTGTGTGAAAGATTTTCCCCATTCTTCTCTCTTCTCCTCTCTCTTCTTTTCCTGTTTGACCCCATCACCTGCTGGACATAAAAAGAAGGCACTAATCACATGTTGGGACCACAGAGGTATTTCTGGGTCTCCTGATCCCAAAATCCCTGCTCTGAGATTTATCCCACATCTCTGACCAATCAGCTGTGATTAATATGACAAGAAGGAGAGCGTTAATCTCTTACTTGATTTTATTTCATTTCATGATCTCTTGATGTCCCTCCTTTCATACAAAAAAGCAAATCAATTTGCATTAAAATTAAATAATTAACAAATTACTGGTCAGTATTCAAGGCACCTTCTATATTTAAACAAAGAAACATGACATCAGATAAAGACCATACGGCATCTTCCTTGCCATCTCCGACTTTACTCTCTCTTTCTCTGCAACTTCCAAAAGATAGCTAAAACCTGTCACTTCTTTCTCTATAACAACATCAGAAACATTTATCCCTTCCTTTCAACACACACTACTGAGACCCTCATCTACTACAACTGAATATTTGTATAGCGCTACAAGACATAGAAGATAGAAGGTCAACGCAAAAGAGGAAGGCCAGCAATGAGATGGATCGCTACAATAACAGCAGCTACGGGTACCAGTCTGTCATCAATGAGCCGCCTGACTGAAGACCGAACACAATTTAGGATAGCTATCCAGAGGGTCGCCATGAGTCGACTCCGACTCGACGGCACTTAACAACAACAACACAAGACATACACAGCGCAGCACAGACACATGTAAAAGACAGTCCCTGCTGTCAGAGCTTAAAATCTAGTCAAGACAGACAACACAGTAGCTGTAGACATGGGATAGAGCTAGGGGGAATGGTAAGGAAACACAAAGGAGATCAGCCGAATCAACCTACAAAAGTGGCATCGAAGAGGTGAGTTTTGAGCTTCAGTTTGAGAAGGGCCAGTGATGGCATCTTACATAAAAACTCAGGTAGTTTATTCCAGGCATAAGGAGTAGCAAGGCGAAAGGAGCGAAGTCTGGAGTTAGCAATTGAAGAGAAGAGCACAGATAGAAGAGGTTTTCCAGAAGAGCCGAGTTCCCTAGGGGGGTTGTAGGGAGAGAAAAAGAGAGGAGAGGTAGTGAGGAACTGCAGAGTGAATGCACTTATAGGTCAGCAGGAGTAGTAGTTTGGCAATGAAGTGACTTGAGAAGAGGGGTAATATGAGCATGACGAGGCTGGCGGAAGTTTAGCCGCGCAGCAGAGTGTTGAAGAGATTGAAGGGGAGAGAGATGATTCAGAGTGAGACCAGCAAGGAGCAGGTTCCAGTAGTCTAGAGGCAGATGACAAGTGTTTTATTATCCACAGAGGCTGAGAAAAGAGGTAGGGGAGACGAGGGTTAGAGGGAAAAATAAGAAGTTCAGTTTTTGCCATTTTCAGCTTCAAGTGCTGGTCAGACATCCAAGCAACAATGTCAGAAAGGCAGGCAGAGAGAGATTTCAGGAGTAGAGTGGTAGATCTGGGAGTCATTAGCATAAAGATGGTACTGAAAGCCTTGGGAAGAGATGAGTGCACCAAGGGAATGGGTATAGAGAGGGAAAAGGAGTGTGCCCAAGACAGATCCTTGGGGTTCAGCAAGTGAGAGCGGGATAGCAGCAGAGGAGGATCCACCAGAGCAAACACTGAAAGAGCGATGGGAGAGATAAGAAGAGAACCAGAACAGTACAGAGTCCTTAAAATCAAACGAGGACAAGCTATCGAGGAGTAGCAGTAGTAATACTTTGGAGGAAAGATGGGAGAGAGGAGATATGACAGATGTTTAAATATCTCTGTGGCATAAATGCTCAGGAGGAGAGCCTCTTTCGATTGAGAGCAAGATTTGCAATGAGGGGGACAATTTATTTTATTTATTTATGTCAGAAGTTTTTTATACCGCCTTCTCATACAATCAAAGCAGTTTACATTAAAACAAACATTACAGAGAATTCCATGTGTAAACTTAGGAAGGGGTAACAAGCAGGGTTTGCACAGAGGCAAGACATATACATTGCAACATATGTACTAGGGTTAGATATTGTATGTACTAGAGTTACATATTGTTTTAGGCATGTGAGATGAAGGGGGAGCACTAGGTATTGCCTCGGAAGGTTCTGAGATGTTTTCTGAAGTCCTTTAAGTCCTTGGTTGTCCTGACCTTCTCTAGGAGAGAATTCCAGATGGCGAGTGCCACTAATGAAAGAGCCCTCTTCGTTGGTGTAAGAACTAGGAGTTGAAATGGTGTCTCTGGTGATCTGTCTCTTTGGTCTGCTGTTTAATTTTGTGCATATAATTTCCTGTAGAATTCCAGTTGATGTGTTGTTTCTTATCTTGAAGACAGTCAAGACAGTTTTCTATCTGGCACATGAGGTAATTGGTAGTCAGTGAAGCTGATATAAGAGCAGTGTTATGTGATCATGTTTGGCAGATCCTGTGATGATGTGTGTGCAGCCTTATTCTGGGCAAGTTGCAAGCGACAAGTTGTTTGAGTTGGAAGATCTTAAAAAAAGGAATTGCAATAGTCCAGCATGGGAGTTATAACTGCTTGACAGACCATGCAGAAGTGATCCAGACTGAGGAGGGATTGGAATGCATTTTTGGAGGTTCTGTTGATGTGGCTTGTAAGTTTACGAAGTGATCAAGGGTGACACCAAGGTAGCAAATGTCCTCTTTTACTGGGATTAGAGTGTCCATGGTGGATACTGATGATGGGGGGGGGGGGGGGGTAAAGGAAGAGTCCCGTGTTAGAAATAGCACCTCAGATGTTTTGAAGTTGACTTGGAGGTTGTTGGAAGCCAGCCAGTTGCTCATCTCCTGTAGGTATTTAGTGATAGCTGTATAGTCTGGCATTTCGAGATGGATAGGGGAATAGACCAATGATGTCATCAGCATAAATGGAATAGTTAGTTTTGTGCTGCTTGAAGATGCTGCAAACTGGTTGTAAGTAGGAAGGGCAGGCATGGAAGACCCTTTCAGGACTCCGTGTGTTGTGTTGAATGGAGTGGAGGTGTTTGAACCAACTTTGACCTTTTGTTGTCTGTCACTGAGGTAGGAATGGAACAAGTTGAATGTTGTGCTGTGAAGTCCAATGTTAGTTAGTCGTTTTAAGAAGATGCCGTGTGATACAGTGTTGAAGGCCAAGGAGATGTCAACAAAGATGAGTAGGAATCCAGTTTTTATGTTGTCGATTCCTCTTAGGAGTTTGTTGAACAGATGTATGAGGAGGGTCTCAACACTATGGTTAGGACAAAAGTCATGTTGGTGTGGATCCAGAGAAGCATACAGTTCAATATAGTCTTGCAGTTCTCTCTGCACCACCTTTTCAATTATTTTGGATAGAAAGGGCAGGCTGGAAATAGGGCGGAAATTTGCAAGATCAGTGCTGTTGTTGAGTTGTTTTTTTTGAAGAGTCTGATGTTAACTTGTTTGAGAGCAGGGGGAATCTATCCTTGAGATAGTGAAGAGCTTCTGGTGTTGTGGATACAGTTTACAACTTTGTCCTTGACTTATTTGATCCACATGACCGGGCAGTGGTCAGAGGGCGCTCTACTGGTTTTTAAGGCAGCGATAGTGCAGAATAATTCCTCCATAGTTCAGTACCATTTGTGTTTGACGGGTTCTGCAGTTGAGGTGTTTGGCAGTGAAGTTCTTAAGGGTGGTTTGTTCTTGTTGATGAGGAAATCTGCTAAGATTTGGGGATGGATAGTGTCTTCTTTGTGGGATGGATCCTTCATGAGGGTGCGGAAAATTTCAAATAGTTTTCGAAGCTTGTTGCTGGCTTTTAAGATAAGGTTGGTGTGGTATTCTCATTTGTGCTTGTTGTCAGATCATTGAAGTCTCTTTGCATTTTCTGGTATTGAAGAAGGGTGGCTTGTGACCAGTCATGTTTCCATTTATGATCTAGCTGTTAGAGTACCACGGGGCAGATTTGGATCTTTCTTCTATACTTCCAAGATTTGGTCAGTAAGGAGCCTTTGCTGCTGCACTGATGGTGGAGCTCCAGGTTTTAATTGTCTCACTGAATCTGCGGAGTCCTGGAAGAGGCTGGGAAGGATATCTTTGATTAATTGGTCTAGGTTATATCTTATAAGTCTTCTTTCAGAGTGGGGTATTCTCTGTGATTTTCCTTGTTGGAGGGAGGTGAATCTTGAAGTGTATAGCATGGTGATCTTACTAGGGTATTGGTACAGCAAGAGGGGTCGTTATGCTGTCCTGTGAGTAAAGGTTCTTTGGGACAAAGATGAGGTCCAGAGTAGAACCTGAGCAGGATTTGGCAAAAGTTAAGTGATTCCATTGTCTTGTGGAAAGCAGCTTTTTCTCTGCTAGGTGCAAAGCTCAGGTTTAGGTTATCTAGTAGTATAAGCGGCTTATGAGGAGAGATGGCCGAACATACACCTTTGAGGATGTTGGATGTCTCATCAGCAGGAGCATTTGGGGCTCTGTAGGTAAGACAAATGGCTAGATGTCTGTTTTTTATCGTGATTAAGTCACAGTGTTTGTGGCTTACAGATCGGGATGTTTTAAATTTAAGGTCCGTTCGCACAAGGATAAGTACCCTACCACCTCTCTTGTGGGTGCGCGGGCAGTTGAAGGCAGTATGGTATTGTATTTAAAAAACATAAAATTAACCATTTTATATATGCTGATGACATTATGCTCGCCATCCCCATAAACCCTAACAGCCCTAAATATGACAACTTACTCAAATGCATGAATGAGACCACCACATGGCTTGAAGACAACTATCTAAGCATCAACCTTAAAAAGACAGAAGCAATGTTCATAACGAGAAAGCCAGACGCTGACTACAATTACCCAGCAACAATCACTGTAAACAAAACACCTATACCTGTTAAAAAGGAGGTAAAGTATCTAGGACTAATATTGGATCACTCACTTACCATGCTTCATCACATAAAACAGACAGTAAAAACCATATTCTACAAACTCAAGACAATACAACACCTAAGACCCCCTACTCGACATGCATGATTTTAGGTCAGTAGTCAATACCCTCATCACCCCACACTTTGACTATTGTAATAGTCTCCTAAATGGCCTACCGCTAAAGAGCATCTACCTACTACAAAGAGCACAAAACATATGCACCAAGATGATCACAAAAGCTAAACTAACAGACCACGTGACCCCAATACTGTTAGACTAGCATTGGCTCCCTATAAGTAGCCGAATAAAATATAAAATCCTACTAACTACCTTCAAACTCCTTAACAACATCTCCCCGTCACACCTGTCTACCTTAATACATCCCCCATCAGAAACTAGAACGCGCAGAAAAAATGCAACCCATTCTCTCAACATAAAAACAACCTTCAGAAAAACCAAAGCAACTACAAGTGATAGGGCCTTCTCCTTCGCTGCCCCCACCCTCTGGAACGAAATTCCACTAACCCTCCGCATGATAAAAGACCTTAACCAATTCAAAAAAAGAGCTTAAAACCTACCTCTTCACGAACCATTTTGAAATCCCCTATAAACAGAGAACCTCTCCCCAACAATCACAGAAACACATACACAGTACTCAAGATAGGACAAACAACTAACACAAGAAAACCTTACAGTACCACCCAATGCGGAAAAGTCTTATCCAAACTGATGCTTTACTGTTCTTGTAAATAATCACTTGAAATTAGTACTGTTATGTTCCATGTAATACTACCTGTAAATAGTTAAAATTTCTGTTCTGTTATGTTCCATGTAACATTACCTGTATATAGTTAAAACTTTGTTCCATGTAAGAGTATACCGAAGTATACAAATTTTGTTATTTGTTCCATGTAAACCGCCCTTGATCTCTGGAAGGGGCGGTATAGAAGAAATTGTTAAATAAATAAATAAATAAAATATTGTGGAGTGATCTGAGATAGAATGACCTGGTCAGTGCTTTTTAGCCAAGATTCAGTGAAGCAGAGGATGTCACTTTGGGTGATATTGAATATAGTCTATGATGCAAGCCTGCTGACAGGGTGGAGCTAATTAAATTACCTTACAGCCTGTCCACAAGTACCTGATCAACTCTAGTCTTCATAGCTCCAGAGACTCCACACAACTAAGCTTTCAGCCTTTCTATCTATTGCCTGTTTTGTTTGCTAATATAGAATTCAACTGTTGGAGATACATTCATTTTTGGGAATATTCTGACTGCCTACATTCCTTGCTTAACTTTTAAATCAGATATCTGAGTGTGCCCTCAGTTTATGCAAGGCCTATTGGCCAGGGACACTTAGGTTACCGCCCACCCTACCCCTCACCCCACTCACCCCAGGGCTGCATTGCCTATATAGTGGTCACATACGTTGAGAACTATCCTTTTAATTAGGTGTTGAACCCACCTTTTCTTCTCTGCTAGGACCACTTAATCAGCATGTCGTGTATTCAGTGCAATAACTGTGGTGCTTTCATTTTGAGAAGAATCATTTGGGACCTAAGAGCTTGCCCTATATGCCTCAAGTTAGCTGCCATGCATAAAGAATTGACTGTATTAAGGAAAGAACTAGCTGCAGTGAAACACACCTCTTCTAGAATAGAAACCGAACAAAGTCCACCACCGCTCTCACAAAGAGCCAAATATACAGCACCCCACACAACCAAACAAAGACCCTCATGCAACTTACCACTGCAACACAAGATCACCCTGTATATAGTTAACAAAATTAATTTTACTGTTTACTGTACATAGTTATTCCCTGTTCCATGTAAACTGAATCTGTACTGTCTGTACTGATTATTCTATTCAATGTAAACCACAATTGAAATGTAGGTAATTGCGGTATAGAAATGCTAATAAAATAAAATAAATAAATAAAATAAATAAGCAAATGGATCACAGGGGTATGTTTACTAAACCCCGGTAATGTGCGCGGTGCGGTAATGTGCAGGTTGCCATATAAGGAGTGGGCATTCCGTTGGAAACGTAGCACGTCGCATTACCGTGCGCTAATGTGCACGCCGCACATTAGTGCCCGCAAAATGGAGCGGTGCACATCGGCGCGCCGGAAGTATAAGGTGGCGCGCTGACGTACAAGCACAGGAACAGAACTGCAGCACAATGGTTAAGACATTGACCAATGATGCAGGAGTCATGGGTTCAATCCCACACTGTGCCTAATGAAGATGGCTGGCTGAGGCATTACCTGGTATGGTTAATATTGCTTTAGGAGGCATTTTATTTTTATTTTATGCAGTGCTGCCAGCAAACACCCCCCCAAAGTGCTGGAACATAAGGTGCTGCAGAAGGCGCCTCATAAGGTACCCCAGAGGGCACATTTTAAAGTGTTTGATGCCAGTACTGTACTGTACTGTGTTTGATGGCAGCACTGCACATGTTAATGCATGGAAATCTGAAGTAGGTGCGCTGATGTGCAAACAGAGTAACAGAGGTGTAGTACAATTGATAATACACTGACTGATGGTGAAGGGGTCATGGGTTCAATCCCCCACTGTGCCCATTGAGTAAGGCTGGCTCAGACAGTGCCTTTTACGTGTCTGAAGTGTTTTGTGAGGCAGATTAATTTTATTTTAATGAGTGCTGCCAGCAAACACACCCTCACAGTGGCATAACCTAAGGTGCCGCATAAGGCACCCTAGAAGGCACTCCACAGGGCACATTATAAAGTGCACTGTCCGCCAAGGCACCCTATAATGTCCTGAGAGAACACCGCAGAAGGCACCGTAGTGTATGCCACTCTGAGGGTGTGATTGCTGGCAGCACTAATTAAAAGAAATATAATATGCCCCAAAAGCAAGATCTACACGTAAAGGGTAATGGATTTGCTGGCAGCACTAATGTACATTAAAAATGAACAATGTCTCTAACAGCCCCATCAAATAACCCACTGGGGGTTTGAACCCATGACCTCTGGCTCCACAGGCAGTGAAGCAACCAGTGTGTTATAGCTTTACAGTTGACAACAAAGCCCTGTCTGACTACAGGAGGACTGCACATCACCATACACCCATTCTGCTGTGGGTACCAGGATAGGGTCCACCCACCTGTACCCATGATGCAAAGCACATGCAAATCAGCAGTCAACAGATGCTCACAAGATTGGGTATGCACCCCACAGCACCTCATCCCGGTAGGGGGGACTGACCGAGTGCACCCCCACAGCACCTCAGCCTGGTAGGGGGTGCCTACGGTGTGTGTTAGTGGCACAGAGTAACTACAGACTGTCACAGTGTGTGGGTATTGTACCCACTCTGAGGGCAAGGTGGGGTGGCCAGCACCAGGTCCATAGCTCCTTTCATAGCTGAATGAGGTTATGTTGCAGCTACCCATCAGTGCAGTGTGTGTGAGTGATAGGTAGAGTCCTGCAGACCCAACTAGGATACATTAGTGTCCATCTGTGGTTGTCAATCAGATCTAGCCCTTATGGGCTATGATGCACCCAGAATAGTGCATAATTCTGTGTTGGTGCCATGGGCAGATTATGTACCACCACCCAACCCACCCTCTGTGGCTCCCAGTGGGAGATAGGATTCCCATACCAACAGATCCACAGTCTACCGACGGGGGGGGGGAAATGCTCATCTGCTTGCCCCCCCCACACCCCGCACCCTCCCCCCATGCAGGGAGCATGGGGAAAAGAAGAAGCACTCTGGATTGTGTTGGAAAGAGGAGATGGCACTGTCATCCATACTGCTGTAGACTACAGACCTCCGACTCAAATCAAAGAAATAGATAACGGATTGATATTGCAAAGATTGATATTACAAAGGGGGAAGTGATCATATTGGGTGACGTTAATCTACCCAATGTGGATTGGACTACTCCTTTTGCAAATCTGGAAAGAAATAAAAAAATTATGGATGCCTTCCAAGATGCGTTACTTAGACAAATGTTGATGGAACTGACCAAGGAAATCTCAATGCTGGATTTAGTGCTCACCAAGGGAGATAGCATGTCGAATGTCCGGGTGGGTGCCCCTGTGAGCAGCAGCGATCATCACATGGTGTGGTTTGAGATAAAAGCCAATGTGCAGTCCAATCATAGCAAGCTCAAAGTCCTAGACTTCAAAACCACTGACTTCAGTAAAATGGCCAAGTACCTGAAGGAGGAGTTAGCAGGGTGGGAGGGGATAAGGGAAGTGGAATTGCAATGGGCTAAACTAAAGGTGGCAATAAAAGGGGCAACAGATAAATATGTAAGAAAAGTAAATAAAAACAAGAGGAGAAGGAAACCTATTTGGTTTTCCAAAGAAGTGGCTACTCAAATAAACCCAAAAAACACAGCTTTCACAAAATTCAAAAGCTTGCAAACAGAGGAACACAGAAAGGAATACAAGATCAAACTAAAAGAGATAAAAAGAGAAATAAGGAAAGCAAAATTAAAGGCAGAGGAAAAGGTAGCTAAAGATGTGAAGTGTGGCGACAAATCTTTCTTCAGGTATATTCGGAAGAGGAGGAAAATCAGAGGTGGAATTGCAGGACTCAGAAGTGCTGGGAACAGACTCATGGAAAGTGACATTGAAAAAGTGAAATTGCTAAACAAATACTTCTCTATTTTTACTATAAAAAATCCTGGAGAAGGACCACCTGTGGTTGATCAGTATACAAATGGGAATGGATAGATACCACACCATTTACAGAAGATGATGTGTTAGAGCAACTTGCAAAACTGAAAGTGGACAAGGCCATGGGACCAGATAGGATACATCCCAGGATACTGAAAGAGCACAGAGAGGTTCTTGCAGGGCCGTTAAAGGATGTTTTCAACAGATCCTTGGAGACAGGAGAAGTCCCACAGGACTGGAGAAGGGCTGATGTGGTACCTCTTCACAAAAGTGGTGATAGGAAAGAAGTGACAAACTACAGGCCCGTGAGCCTTACCTCGGTGGTGGGAAAAGTAATGGAGGCGCTCCTGAAAGAGCAAATAGTGGACTTCCTCGAAACCAACAGGTTGCAAGATCTGAGGCAACATGGTTTTACCAAAGGATGATCTTGCCAAACATCTGATTGAGTTCTTTGACTGGGTGACCAGAGAACTAGATCAGGGGAATGCGATGGATGTCATCTACCTGGATTTCAGCAAAGCTTTTGATACTGTTCCTCATAGGAGGCTTATCAATAAACTCAGTAGTTTGGGGATGGATCCCAAGGTGGTGAACTGGATCAGAAATTGGTTGACTGACAGATGACAGAAGGTGATGGTAAATGGAGCTCACTCAGATGAAAGGAGGGTGATTATCGGGATGCCCCAGGGTTTGGTCCTGGGCCCAGCACTGTTCAATGTATTTGTGAGTGATATCGCTGAAGGACTGAATGGAAAAGTCTGTCTTTTTGCAGATGATACAAAAATTTGCAACAGAGTGGACTCCCCTGAGGGAGCGGATAACATGAGGAAAGATCTGCAAAAGCTGGAAGAATGGTTTAATGCTTGAGAGTTAAGCCTATGTCTGTTATTTCTAACTGGAAACATAGAATAGATCTTGGTTGAGGCCTACGGTGGTTCACTTGTGCCTATGCTACTCATGGGTGCAAATACCATGGTGCGGCAGTTCTCCTCGCATCCTTCTCATTCTTAAGTGGAAGGGGTTACCAGGGAAATTTTATTATTTCTCTGTAGCGGAGTGCTTACCTTGCTATAGCCCCCTTCAGGCCTAACAGGCTTGCAGATGTTTTATGTTTCTTTCATATGACCCCTGATGATCACATGATGATGGGAGGGACAGAGTGGGGTGGGCTGTGATCAGCCTTTGTTTATCTCATGTTCCAGAGAAGGATTGTGTATTTAATTTACTGTAATTTGGTTTTTAATGTAGAATGAGACAGACTGAAGATATGATGGACTATTTTATTTTTTAAGTAATGTACCAGGATATTCCTGAAGGGATGAAGTTATAGGAACCATCTATATACAGTATGTGTGGAGTAAGATAGGACAGTCCCTGTGGGTACCTTAAACCCAGCACCCAGGGTTCACCAGACTCATCACCCACTTCGCTCTGTAGGTTCTGTATCTAGAGTTGAATTATATATTGATTATTTATAAAATACTGCTTATTGTACCTGGTGGGTGCTGTGTGTTTGTCTGGAAATTACTATGTGAGCACATTTTCTGGATGTGTCCTATCTCTGGAACCTGGAAGAACGGTAGATACAGTATAATAGATCAGCCCCACTGTCTGCTAGAAATGCAGATACAGTCATACAGTTCTTACCCAGGGAGATCAGAGTCTCATAATTCTCCTTCATCACCTCCCTGTAAAGCTCCTTCTGACCTTCATCTAAATACTCCCACTCCTCCTGGGAGAAAGAGACAGCGATGTCCTCAAACGTCACCCGCATCTGAAACACAAACCAGAAACACACTCAGGGACACGTGGAGGTGCTCAGAGTACATTAGATGTCGGCTGGCTTTATTCTCCTCCCCTAGAAATCCAAGGGAGCTCTGCATCTAAAACTTGTAGGAACAGACCCAGAAGCTATTACTGGTCTCTAGAGCACCGGGGGTGGAAGCACATTGAGTGGATCTCTCTGGCCAAGTTGTTATTCTCTTTCATTTGCATGCTTTGAATAGTTTTAGCTGCCTGTACCTCTTTGGTCTTTTGGAATTACTGTGATTGCACTGCTTTACTTACTGCCTGTGTTTAACATAGTATATGGCAGCAGATAAAGACCAGTATGGTTCATCTAGTTTGCCCAGCAAGGCAGCAAGAGTCAGTGTCCCTGCCGCTCCATGAAGATCACCCCTCTCCATGCCTTTGTTTAGGGGTGCACAAACCACTCTGTGTAAGTCACCCCTATTTGTTGAGATATAAGAGATAGTTATGTTTATTTTGATTCCATCCTGTTGCCATAAAGGGATCCACTGTGTCTGTCCCATGCCATTTTGAATTCTGTCACTGTATTTGCCCCCACCACTTCCATCGAGAGGGCATTCCAAGCATCCACTATGTAGATTTCTTTAGCCTTTGAGAAAATAGTGCATGCAATATAGGAATTACCTAGCTTTAAAAAAAAAAGAGTTCAAATTTTCAGCCTGTTCTAGAAAAGTAGCTTTAAAAGAATATGTTTGGTCTGTATCACAGAGGGCGGTCTGTGCTCTGATATGTAACAGCTGCCCTGCAGGGTCTCTGGCGTAGGAAGTCAAACTCATAGCTTACTGCCACTTATTTCTCTCCCTGCCTTCCCTCACCCACCCACCCCAGGGCTGGATGTTCTTAGTCTCCCCAAGACACACATCTCTGTTGCATTTTCATCTGACAACTGCCTCATATTTGACACACTAATCAAAGTTACTTTTAATCAGTGCAATAGTTGTGGTGCTTTAATCCTTAGGAAAACAATTTGGAGCCTTTGAGCTTGTCCTAGCCATCATAAGCTATTTGCTATGGAAAAAGAATTGATTGAATTGAGGGAAGACTTAGCTGCAATGAAACAAACCTCCCCCAAGTTCCAGCTTGCAAACAATCCATACAACCCCCTCAAAACATCCAGCAATGCAAGAATAAATGGATGACAGTGATTCTGGCCGGTTATGACCCATTACACGGAGACACCAACTCCACCTGGAGATACCCTTGCAGAATACCTTCTCTGACTTGGTAAATTAGGATTCTCCATTAATGGAAACTGAGGTGGCCTTAGACAAGAAAGTCAACATTGGTTTACAGACATCTAAACCATAATAGACAAAGAGAGGGGCTTACCTCAATGATAATCTCTATTAGCCCTTTTATTAAACATTTATCTCTAACCAATCTGTAGTATCTTCCATTACTTTAAAGTGGAGTATCACATCTATGCGGACGATATAGCATTGTATCTCCCATTTGAAATTGCAAGCCCTAATCTCCATCTGATAATGTCCTGCTTCAATGAATTCTCAAAGTGGCTTAACTCCCATAATCTGCAGATTAATTTAATGAAAACTGAGATACTATAGGTAACCAGGAACCATGACTTTGAACCTCCCTCAACTTTACACCTAAAAGAAGATGTTTTACAAATAAAGGAGGAGGTGAAATTCCCTGGGGTTACTCTAGATCAGTCCTTTAGCATGACCACCCATATAAAATTAACCCCTGGTAAGATCTATTACAAACTAAAGATGAATCAGCAATTGAGACCACTGCTATGAAGCTATGACTTTTGGTCTGTCATTCAGGCAATGATCACCCTACACTTTGATTATTGCAACAGCATTTTCCAGGGCCTCTCCAAACAGACAATAAGCCAGTTACAGATGGTCCAACATGTGGCTGCCCGAATTATTTGGAAAGTTAATAGAACTGAATATATCATACCTATATTATATGAATTACACTGGCTGCCAAGTTATAGCCATATAAAATACAAATTACTCATGATCACATCCAAACTTCTAAAGAATATAGCTTCATCATACCTCTATTCTCAATACCCTTGCAGTCTCCACAGACTTCCGCAAGGCTAACCGCTTGACGAGCAACACAGCCTTTACATACGGTGCACCCATGAACTGGAACTCCCTCCCTGATAAGCTCAGATCCATTAATGATCTCTCCGCATTTTGTAAGGCACTTAAAACCCATCTCTTCGCTGAGCACTTTGCAACCCACAGGACCAAGTCAAGGTCTGTCCAACCCAGCCTTCCTGTCCATGCATTCCAATACAGTTGACAACCCTTGAGCTTAGTAAATAGGTTGGGAATGGAATTCTCTTTGTAAATATCTTATTTAAATATGCTACTGTAGAAAGATGATATTGAATTAGACGAAAAATCAGTATATAAACCATCACACTCTGTTATAATTATGTTCAATGTAAGACGTTTTGTTGTCTGGAATCCTCTTTAATTACTGGAAAAGGCAGTATAAAAAACCTTTAAATAAAATAAATAAATAATAATAAAACAGCAATTCAAGAATAAATGGATCACAGTGGGTTCTGGCAGGTTACGACCCATTACATGGAGACACCCACTCCACCTCGAGATATCCCTTCATAATACCTTCTCTGCCTTTGTAAATAAGGATTCTCCATTAATGGAAACTGAGGTGTGGTCTTAGACAAGAAGATTGACATACAGTGTAAGAGAAATGCCCCGGGTGTTTTCAAGGTATTTCAAAACAGAAAACTGCTAATACTAGGTGATTCCATTATCAAAGGAATTAATTTCAGGAACTCTGTTCAGTCAGAAGGTAAGAAAATGCCTTCCAGAGTCTTTAGCCAGTAAGGTTAAGAACCAGTATGCTAGGGAAGTCCCAGAGGAACGTAAGGGGTTTACAACTGATGTTGTTATCCATCTTGGAACACATGATATGCCCAGAACAGTAACTCTACAATGCAAAGATACTTCCAAATTTAGCGAAAATAATAGAAAAGGCAGTACAATTATAGTTACAGGACTTCATAACACTACCACCCCTTTGGACATGCAACAACATGAGTTTAAAACAAATTGCAATGTGCAAACACTGCTCACCTCACTCATAAACACTCTGGGGGTCATTCTGTCCCATGAATAGCAGGAATGTCTATCCTTGCTATTCGCTCCCCTGCTGGCCCCAGCAAAAGTGTTTCCGTACGAACAACATGTTTTACAGGGAGGCTTAGACGTGGGTGTAAAGGGGCATCGCTGAAGCAGAGCGAGGACAGGAAGTGGGTGGTCCGCAACCTTGAAGATAGGCTGACAGAGATAGGAATAAACAGCACCCCCTCTCCTGGTTCCAGTTTTACATGACAACATGCATGCAGCAAATTAACATAAGGGACAAAACATCCAAACAATCTAAGTGACATACCCCAAGGTTCCTCCCTGTACATACAACCAATTTGCAAACTCATTCAGAGCCACAACATAAATTACCACTTATGCACCAATGACCTAAAGCTATATGCCCCCTTCAGCACCAAGAACACCTAATATTCACTATAAAATCCTTCCACAAGGCAGTCGTAGGTGGGTTAAAAGACTACAACGTAATCAACTGTGACAAGACCAAGGACCTGATCATCATCAGAGAGACATCCTACTCACCCCCAAAACTTTCAAGGTCAATGACAGGAAGTGAAATATCTTTGAGTCATATTAGACTAGTGACTCAATCTGCAAGCGCACATTAAGAAAATGACAACCACTGCAAACTACAAAGGAGTGGAGGAGTAGCCTAGTAGTTAGAACACTGGCTTGGTAACCAAGCAACCAGGGTTCATCTCCCACTAGCACGCCTTGGGCAAGTCACTTAACCCTCCACTGCCTCAGAAGAAAGGCCTGGCAATCTACTTCCGGTGACACTGTCAAGAAAACCCAGGAGCTTCTGGGTCACCAGGAGTCAGGACTGACTCAAAGGCACACATTGCATTTTTGCAAACTACAAAATGAAGATCCTGCACAACCTCCATCCGCTACTGGACCACAACCACTTCAGGACAGTATCCAAAGCCATTATCACTTTACTCTTGGATTACTGCAATTTGATTTTACAAGGGATCCACCAGAACAAACACTGAAAGAATGATGGTAGAAATAAGAAGAAAATCAAGATAGCACAGAGCCCTTAACAGCAAGCGAAGACAAGGTATCAAGGAGAAGCTTGTGGTCAATAGTTTCAAAAGCAGCAGAAAGGTCAAGAAGGATGAAGACTGAGTAAAGGCCCTTGGATTTTGCCAGGAGCAGGTCACTGGAGACTTTGGCAAGAGCCGATTCAGTAGAATATGCAGTAAAGGATGAAAGCCAGATTGTAGAGGATCCAGAAGGGCTTGAGAGAAAATGGTGAACTGCACATTCAAGCAGCTTAGAAATGAAGGGAAGGATTGAGATGGGTCGATAGAAGGACAGTTGGTCTAGTGAGGGTATCTTGAAAAGAGACCACAGCATACTTAAAGGCTACAGAGAAAGTTGCGCTGGAGAGGGATAGGTTGAGAATATGAGGGATGGAAGGGACTATAATAGAGGAGATAGAGTTATGGAGATTGGTGGGAAGAGGATCAGAGGAGCAGGTAGCGAGTTTGGATGAGGAAAGGAGGAGAGTGGTTTCCTCTTCAGAGGTCACAGAAAAGGAAGAAAGGTAGCAGAGGTAGATGGGAAAGTTGGGAGTGAAGAAGGGGAGGAGGGGAAGTAGTTGACCTCCTGGGTAATTGGAGTATGATCTTGTGGATTTTGGAAGTAGTCAGCCAAAGCATTAGTGAAGGGAAGTTTATTTGAGATGGAGTGTGCGTTCCAAAAGGCACATGAGAAAGGGAGAGAGGTGCAGGAGGTGAGAGGGATTTGAATAAGATTTGAGATGTTGTGTGAGGATCTGTTCAAGAAGTGTGACAAAAGTCTAGGTAGCCCAGAGTTGGGGTTGACATCTCTGGAAGAGAGAAAGAGAAGGAGTAGAAGAGTGTGGGACAGAGAGGAGGCAGCACGGTGGTAACGAGGGAGAGGTTGTTTTAGCGAGAGAGAGGAGATGGCTGAAATAGAGGGAGAACTGGTGAAACACAAGAGCTGATGATAGGGTAGATGACAAGATGGGGGAAGTGAGAATGGTAAAGGGGAGATGAGGGGGAGGGGTTTGAAGGTGTTGGTAGGAGGGGAGACAATTAGGGAGTATGAGTAGTAGGATGAGAAAGTGATGAGGAGCCATAAAAGAGAGAGGTGGAGAGGAGAACGGAAGTTGGAAGGATAGGTGGCAGAAATTGCAGGTGATAAGAAGCACATGTGAGTGATCGTGGTAAGGAGCACAGGACGGCTATAAGAGATTTTCAGCCATGGGTTGGGATAATAAGGAAGAGGAGAGAGAGCTGAACAAGATCACAAATAAAAATACTGAAAAGTAAGGCACCCTAGCAATCCTAAGATACGTAAATAAATAACATATACAGGCAGACAGACCTTCCAAGCAAGTGTTTAGCAAAAGCCAGAAGCCCTGCAGCCATTCTCCTGCCCCTCTCCACGGCAACAGCTACAGCCCTGGTTCCCTCCCACCCTGCCCAGACCCCTGGGGCTAGTTTTGGGTTTTGCTGGGTCAGTGCTGGAGCTCGGCTTCTCTTCTAATGGTGGAAGAGGGAGGAGGTTCTATCACCGAAGCCCGTGAAGGTGGATTGAGTAAGAATGGTTGCCCGTCCCAGCAAAGAGAGAGGAAACATTAACCACATTCGGAGCCTGGAACAAGAACCAGATGTTTCCAGGGGCTTGCACATAATCCCAGATTTTGTGAGGACAAATGTGTTAAAGAGAAAAAACTGACGTGAATGTATAAAATAGCGCTTTGTAGAATATAAAGCGGGCAGACAGTTACTGGAGTTCTGTATCGAGTAATGTCACTTTCTGCCTCACAGGATAACAACACGGTGTCAGATTTATATTTCCTGCAGACATGTGTATTCTAGTTCAATATATTCGATTTATTTTCACTTATACGTTGTCCTGTCTTACAAATTTATATACAAATTATAAGGATGGGATATTGGGGTGCCATACAGCACTAAGGCACAAAAGAAAAAAGCCCCAATAGACCATACAAATACCACCCCAATCTCAAGGAGTCCCACAAGGCTCGACCCTCTCATCATTACTATTTAACCTCTTCATACAACCAGTATGCTCTGTAATAAAGGCTTGTAACATCCTATAGCATATCTACGTAGATGATGTAATGATATATACACCTTTCAACACATCAAATCCAGACATCATAACCATAATAACCTGCTTCTCCGCTGTCTGCAACTGGCTCAAAATACACAATTTGAACAGAGACCTCAAGAAGACAGAGGCCATGTTCAACACAAGAGACATTTGCTTCAAGCCATCATAACCCCCCACTTTGACTTCGCTAACCTAATTTTATTGGGTATAACAAAACAAAACATTAAAAGAATTCAACTTGCCCAGAATGCAGCAGCTCGGATAATAACGAAAGTACACGCACATCAACATATAACACCAATACTAGAATCCCTTCACTGGCTGCCTCTACAAAGTAGGATAGTATACAAAACATTGATAACCACATTTAAAACTCTAAACGACATGGCCCCAGTCACCCTAAGTAACCTAATCAGCAAAGAGCACTCAAAATCCACTCAAAGAAAAGGACAAACAAATAAACTAAAAACTCCCAAAGACTTCATAAAAGCAAATAAACTCACAAACAATATAGCTTTTTCTCATGCAGCTCCAACAATCTGGAATTCCCTCCCAGATGATCTAAGATTACTAACCGAGATCATCGAATTCCGCAAAAAGTGAAAACCTATCTCTTTTCTAAACATTACAACAACTCAGATCATCCCTCAATAGACTTAGATAATGGCTAACCAGTTTTTATGTAACAAATCCCAAATGACCTACACATACAATTCTTCATAGCTGATACTGTACTTTGAATAACTCTTAAGCCCCACATAATGTGTATTTGTACATAATGTATATAGTTTGCACTGTTCTATACTGTTCTGTATTAACACTAGTTGTTTATCTTATTGTTATTTGGTCATATGATGTTTTATGTAAAACAAACTCCGATTTGTTAACTGTTGTTTATTGTGAACCGCAACTGAACTATGGAAGATGCGGTATATAAATCATTGTTAAATAAATAAATAAATAAATAAACCACGATCTTCCATAGCTATTGATTGTTACGAAAACAGATTGGGTTCTTCCATTATTATTTATATCAGTTACCCCCAACTGATACTCTTTCTCATATACATATATATATATCAGTTACCCCAACTGATGCTTATATATCATTTACCACAAATGATGCTATGAATTTGGTTTTGTCTCCCTGGATCCTGTTTCTTAGCACACGTGCTTGGGAACAGTCCGCAGCCACACAAAAAAAGTGATACAAGCTGTTCAGTTTATTCAGAGTATAGCTTTGCTTATATAGCATAAAAGATGTACCATATACGTCATGGAAAGTTACAGATACAAAGCTGAACTGCAGGGTTAAAAGATTATCTTTACAGAGCTCCCAAAAAGGGGATCTGAAAAAGGGGAATCAGCCTCTCTTATCTCCTTTGCTCTCTGTACTTATTTCTCCATACAATGTGTGTGCATCCCTTTGCAAAGCTAAGCTAAAAGCTTTTCTGCAGGGTCGGCAAGTGACCTGTGACCCTGCATCCATACACTTACAGATTTTATGCCCTACATATAATCACGTATAATAAACATATATATATATATATATAGTATTCCTTCTTACATTGATGGCACTCATATCCAACTGAAATAAGATATACGATATCTTGGAGTCACACTGGACCAATGCCTCACTTTCTCAACACGCGTACAAAATCTTACTCAGAGCATTTACTTCATTCTCAAAACGATCAAGCACCTCAAACATTTACTGACCGACCATCACTTACATTCAGTCCTTCAAGCAATCATCTTCCCCCACTTCGACTTCTGTAATATCATTTTTCAAGGCATACCAAATTCAACCATCCACCCTCTCCAACTCACATTCAACACTGCTGCATGAATCCTACGCAAAGCAAATAAACCCCCAGAGCACATTATACCTCTTCTCAAACAACTGCATTGGCTTCCAATAAAGAAACACATTAAATTTAAATCCATCTTCACAACCTTCAAAGTCCTCAACAACTCCTCATCACCACACCTCCAAAGGGGAGAGGGAGACTAACAAGGAGGAGATTACAATAGTCTAGACGGGAGGTAACTAAAGAGTGGATAAATGTCTTGGGGCATGTTTATATAACGGCACTAATGTGACAGCAGTAAAGTTAATGTGCGGTAACTTTACATTTTGCATTGCTACCTGACCCTCATGCAAGTTCAAGCACCCCACTGTTCTGATAACAGCCACACCATAAGACTAGATAGGCACTGTTTTCAGTGGGTTCTGGTCCACCAGAGACTGGGAAATACAGATGGACAAACAATGAGTTAAAGTTCTGCTGCAGAAAACACCTGTCACACACTATTAGTGATGGGGATCTGCAGGAGGGCCTATGTCCAGCACTACAGGTATTGTGGACCTGGTGCTGGGCACACGTCCTCACCCTCAGGGTGAACACAGAACATGCACAATGGCATGGTCTGTAGCTGCTCTGAGCCAGTAACACACACGGTCAGTTCCCCCTACCAAGGTGGGGTGCTGCAGAGGTGCATATCCCATCTGGTGATCTGATGTAGACTGCTATTCTGCATGTGCAATGCATCATGGGTAGCGGTGGGTTTACCCTATCCTGGAAACTACAGCAGACATTTTGTGTGGTTACCTGCAGTCATTCTGTAGCCAGCCACTGCTATGACAAAAGCCATAGAGGTGTAGCCCAGTGGTTAATACATTGCCTCCCAAGGCAGAGGTCATGGGTTCAACTCCTCAGTGGTCTCCTTTCACTAAGCATGTCCAAAGCCTGTAACAGGCAAACATATCTCCTCAATCTGTGCTGCCAGCACATACTACCCTCATCACAGATGCCAGCCACCCTTCTGTCCATCTATCTACCTCTGTCAGCTGTGTGGAGTCCTGTCCTCATGTGTAGGCTGCTACCCCATGTCCTGCACTGTACCCTTTTCAGCATTGTGGCTCTTCATGCTTGCCTCTCCTGTGTCTGCTCTGCATGGCACTACTACTCCTCTATCCTCCTGTCATTGCAAATATCTTGCCACCTCTGCCTCCACTGGAGGTCACGTATTAAAATCCTCTTCCACCCACTGTCATTGTAGCGCTTTACATTAACAACACCCTGTGCATCACTACAGCTGCCTCCTATATATTTGTCCATTTTACTGGCTGCCACATCAGCTGCATGCAGATTTGGCAGGTCCATCAGCTCCCATCTCTACGTTCTTCCAGCACTTGTCCATTGCCTTTCCTTGGTGCTCTGTGCAGTGTTAGGGTTACATCTGTGTTTGCCCATACATTTCTTGCTTGTCACCTTGGGGCACCTTCCTGCCCTTAGCCCCCATCTCCTGGGTCACCATAACGTCCTCAGGGCACCTTATACCTTAGGTTAGTCACCGTTATGTGGCACCTTCTGAGGTGACTTATATGGTGCCTTAAACTGAGGTCGCCTCATAAGGCACCACCAAAAACCCCTTGTCAGCCTTGTACTGTGCTTTGCTTGGCAGCGTTAGCGTATGTCCCGTTAACATGCTCTACATGGCCAAGGCGCGCTTGATGGGCACTGCACCCCTTAAGTGCATTATACGGACATCACTACATTACCTCTGGTATGCCCACCTCCTTATATGGCATTGTTCATGTTAACGTTGCATGTACTGCCAGTGACATTAACGCAGTTTAGTAAACATGCTCCTTAGTGTGTGTGTGTAGAAAGGAAGGGACAAATTTTGCCAATGTTACAGAGAAAGAAGAGGCAGGATTTAGCTGTCTGTTGGATGTGTGCAGAGAATGAAGTGTAAAGGTCTGAATGTCACCTGTGTGCATGTGTATCTGGGTCTTATTTTCTGCAAATTGACACAAAAGAAATTGTGCAAAAGAAAGTGCGAGAGAGGAAAAGAGAATCCAAAGACATTGCAGGAAACAAAAACTGAGAGGATCATGGGAGGGGAATGAGGAGGAAGAGCCTCAGAGGCTTGCAAGGAATAAAGAGCAGAACTTTCTTTCCTGGATTGAGCATTTCCGGATTAATTTCCCCTTCTGCTTGCCCCATGCAGCGTGTATGTGTCTCAGAGGCTGGATCCTGGCACTGCCTCCCCTGCTGCCCGCCTCCTGCTAGTCTCCTACCTGCTGAGCAGAAAACCCTGCAGCCATTCTCCTGCCCTTCTATGGAACACGCCTTGATTCCCTCCTTGCAAAGCTGGTGGTGTGAATTTTGCTGGTGCTAGTAGGAAGCTTCTTTCCCAGTGGCTTCAGTGGGAGGAAGTGTGGGGAGGAGACTGGAGACCGAGTGCCCTCCCCCAGCCCTGCAAAGCCTGTGAAAGAGGCTGTACTAATGCTGGGTCATCTGTCTCACAGATTCACTTCCTGAGATATTTCGACTGCGGGGAAGGAGTTACTAACAACCGAAGGCCCAGGAGGATTTCACCTGTCTGATCTATAGAAACAAAGATATTATATGCACAGAACAAGTTCCAGCCACTGAGCCCAGGAAGTAAACAAGAGTTTCTCTAAGGGAGTGTCACAGTGCACTCTGGGAGCTGTAGTACTTCCTAGGGGGTATTACTCTGTGGTAGTGTCACAGTGCACTCAGGGAGCTGTAGTCTTTCCTAGGGGGTATTACTCTATTGGAGTGTCACAATGCAATCTGGGAGCTGTAGTCCTTTAATAGGAGCAATTACTGTGTAGGAGTGTCAGAGTGGTTTCTAGGAGCTGTAGTACTTCCTAGGAGGGATTACTGTAGGAGCTTAATAGTGCACTCTGGGAACTGTAATCCTTCCTAGGATGGCTTAATGTGTGGGAATGTCACAGTGGGGGAGCTGTATACCTTCCTAGGGGGTATTACTGTGTAGGAGTGTAATAGTGCACTCTCAGGTGCTGTATTCTTTCCAAGAGGGGTATTACTGTGTGTGTCATAGAGCACTCTGGGAGCTGTAGTCCTTCCTAGGGAGTATTACTCTGTGGGAGTGTCAAAGTGCACTCTGGGAGCTGTAGTCATTCCTAGGGGGTATTACTGTGTGTGAGTGTCCCAGTGCACTCTGGGAGCTGCAGTGCTTACTAGGAGGGATTACTGTGTAGGAGTGTCAGAGTGCACTCTCAGGTGCTCTAGTCCTTCAAAGGGGGTATTTATTTATTTATTTTATTTATTTATTAGCTGCATTTATATCCCACTTTTCACCAGGTCAAAGCTGTTTAGACAAGGGGGGGGGGGGGGGGACAAGTGCACTCTGTGAGCTGTAGCTCTCTCTAGAAGGGATTACTGTGTGGGAGTGTCACAGTGGGGGAGCTGTAGTCCTTCCTAGGAGGGATTACTGTATGGGAGTATAGCAATGCACTCTGGGAGCCGTAGTCCTTCCTAGGAGGGATTACTATGTGCGTGTGTCACAGTGCACTCTCGGAGCTGTAGTCCTTCCTAGGCGCAATTATTGTGTGGAAGTGCACTCTGGGAGCTGTAGACCTTCCTAGGAGGGATTACTGTGTGGGAGTGTCACAGAATACTCTGGGAGCTGTAGTACTTCCTAGGGTGTATTACTGTGTGGGCGTGTCACAATGCAAACTGGGATCTGTAGTCCTTCCTAGGAGGGATTACTGAGTGGGCGTATCAAAGAATACTCTGGGAGTTATAGTCCTTTCTAGGGGATATTACTGTGTAGGAGTATCACAGTGCACTCTGGGAGATGTAGTACTTCCTAGTAGGAATTAGTGTGTGGGATTGTCACAGTGCACTCTCAGGAGCTGTAAGTGTTTCTAGCAGGTATTTATTTCTGGGACTGTTACTGTTACAGCTTGAAGGATTGCAGATCCAGCCTTTGTTCAGCTTCTGAGCATCTGCATGCACTCTTGGAATCAGCCCAGGGTAGGGGGGAAGGAGTGGAGAAAGCATGGTGAGCCTTTATTACTGAAGCTTGTGCTTTGTGGAAAGTTCATCGGAGCGTGATACACTGAGGGAAAATGAAACCTAGTAATATGGTAAGTGAGAGCAGATAATGACTTGCCTGGGCCCTCTCGTCTGCTCAGTGGTATGGGATGGGAGGGACTGGGTGGTCTCCTAGAAGGACAACATGAGATTTGAGCTTCATTCCAGGTGGGGGGGGAGGGGGGATTAAGATAGTGAGGGTTTTCAATACTTTATATTAAACAGGAAAACAATAAAACACTAAGGAAGGGGAGGCGAGTCAGATGCAGTGCCGAATGCATTTGCTGACTTTATGGTTACATGTATGGAAACATATTGTTGACATTATCTGTTTTGATGTTAGATTGTGTAATCTGTTTGATACAATAAAGCCTCACTTTTTGGAAAAAAAAATGCCTCCACAATTTTGACCTTGGGGGCTCAAGCAACTGTTTGCGTAGGTGTGGTAGCCCGAGTGCTATTGTGCTGAGTCCAACAATTGCTGGACAGAGAGGAGATGGCAGCATTGGAGTCTGGGGCTTTGTTTGTAGCAGATGCCCTGTATCAGGATTTCCTCTGAATCGTTAGTGGCTGTGGTAGTGGCCTGCAGTTGGCTGTAGCTCTGGAATTGGTCTGCAAATATCGCGTCCAAGTTGTGCCTTAGCAAACTCTCCTTTTAAAGGAGGACCTGAAGAAGCTAGTAAAGGACCTTAAAAAAAAAAAGTCAACGTGTAATCAAACTCTGGACTTTGTTACCGGAGGATGTAGTAAAGGCTGTTAGCGTAGCTGGGTTTAAAAAAAGGTTTGGACAAGTTCCTGGAGGAAAGGTCCATAAACCATTATTAAAAAGGGACCCAGGATATCAATGCTTATGTAAATATTACCGATATGTAAATATTTACCTGTGAATAGTTACCCTATGTTATCCAAGTTCTACACACCTGTTCTATGTATAACAGAACAGCCTGCTGTTCTGATGGTTATGTTCCATGTAAACCGCGCTGATGTCAAATAGTGCGGTATATAAGAGATTGTAATAAATAAATAAATAAATGCTTGACCCAGTACAAGCATTGCGGAACCTGTGTCTTTTGGGGAAACTATTTATTTTATTTATTTAACTGCATTTATATCCCGCTTTTCACCAGGTCAAAGCGGTGGGACATATAACAAGGGGGGGGGAATCAATGGAGGGGGGCCATCACCGGGGGTTCAACATTGACGATTTTGGGATGAACATAGAGACTGACAGCATAGTTACTGGTCTGGAGTTCTTGAGGAAAAATAGGGGGGGGGGGTCATACGTACTACTAGGTACGTATGACCTAGATTGGCCACTGTTGGAAACAGGACACTGGGCTTGATGGACCTTGGTCTGACCCAGTATGGCATATCTTATGTTCTTATGTTCAGTGAGATTGCCAGGCTTATTCAGGGCACTCCGTGCAGTACACCCCCCCATTTACTCCACGTATTTGATTAGTGCTGTTTACACTACTTTGTGCTGGTTACCCCCTTCTACAGTATTTGCTGAAGTGCAAAGTTCTTTAAATTTCCTTTGATTTCCTCCTCTGTGTCGCTGCCATGCTGTTTTGAATTTCTTCAGTGGTTTTGCTCCTATCACCTCCACTGGAAGAAAGCTCAGGCACCCTGTGATAGGAGATTCCCCTCTGGCCAAATGTTCTACTGGAGGTGTCAGCTCATGTCAGGATAAATACTTTCTCCATAGACAAGCAGAAATGAAGTCTTTAGATATGGGTGACGGCATTGTACAGAGTCCACGTGGGATGCTCCCCAGCTACTAGTGCCAATTTACCTGTTTTCATTTTTCCATGGAGCGTTTACCACAGTCTTCGAAACTTGGTAACTTCCATGGCACCTCTGCCCCTTTAGTCACCAGTGATCCAGCTGTGGGTCCTGCTTTTTCAAGATTTTATTCATTCATTTATTGATTTGTTTAACTCTCCTTTCATACCGCTTGTATCGGGTCAAAGCACTCTACATTTAATAATGGCTACAAAGTTGTTACACGAAACAATGAGAACTTATGTGCAGCAGAAATACATTTTATATGAGTTAAACTATAGTACAGTGGAACACGTCGTATGTATAGCGAACAGCAACAGAATGGATGTGCGGATGTCTGAGCAATGGATAGGCTTGGGGTGGGTGGGAGGGATGTAAAGGGGGAAGGCTTTGGGGAGAGGTGGAGAGGGAGACAGGAGGAGTTCATGTGGTGGGTCCAAAGTGCTTGAATAGGATGTTCTTGAGGTTTTTCAGTGATATTTCTGTGTTTTTCTGGTAGAGAGTTCCAGAGGTTTGGTGCATGTAGATTGAATGCTATCATGCATGTATATTGGCTGCTTTTGATATTCTCATGTGCTATGGTCAGTATGGGTCCAATATTTTCATCGATGGCTAAACACAAGTACAGCATCTAACTGTCGGTGCTGAACTTAACTCTGGATATTCAATGCCAAGGATCATATTCGGTCCCAGCATTAAGAACATAAGATATGCCATACTAGGTCAGACCAAGGTCCATCAAGCCCAGTATCCTGCTTCCAATCTAGGTCACAAGTATCTAGCAGTTTCCCCAAAAAAACACAGGTTCCATAATGCTTGTATTAGGGAAACCAGTGGCTTTCCCAGGTCCCCTTTAAGACTGGTTTATGGACCTTTCCTCCTGGAACTTGTCCAAACTTTTTTTAAACCCAGATATACTAACAGCTTTTATAACAGCCTCTAGTAACAAATTCCAGAGTTTTGCTATGTGTTGAGTGAAAAAATATTTTCTGTTTTTAGTTTTATATAGGTTACACTGTAGTTTCATTTTATGTTCTCTAGTCTTTCTACATTTTGATGTCATAAACAATCAATCTACATTTATAGGTTCCACTACATTCGTTAATTTATAGAGCTCTATCTTATCTCCCCTCAGCCGTCTCTTTTCCAGGTTGAAGAGCCCTATCCTTTCTAGCCTCTCCTGATTGGGGTATCCTTCAATCCCCTTTACCATTTTGATGGCTCTTCTCTGTACCTTTTCTAATAACGCTATATCCTTTTTAATGATATGGAGACTAAAATTGCAGAGAGTATTCAAGGTGTGGTCGTACCATGGAACGATACAGAGGCATTATAATATCCTTTGTTTTATTTTCCATTTCTTTCCTTGTGATTCCTAGCATTGTATTGACTCTCTTGGCCGCCACTGCACACTGGGCGGAGGGTTTTAACATGTTATCCATGATGACGCCTAAATCCTGGGGGATGGTTCCCAATGTGGAACCTTGCAACGTGTCACCATAGTTCCGGTTGTTCTTTCCTAGATGTATAAGTTTGCACTTGTCAACATTAAATTTCATCTGACATTTGAGCATCCAGCTTTCCTATTTATCAATTTCCTCTTGCTATTGTTCATAATCCTCCTGGGTTTTAACAACTTGTTTTGACAACATTCGATATGGATTTGCACTCATTTTTTTAGATATAGCAGCAGCGTTCGACTCAGTATGTCATGAGATTCTTCTCTGCCGGCTAAGAGAGAAAGGTATCAGCGGAACTGCACTCGAATGGTGCAGATCATACCTGTCAGAAAGATGGCAGCATGTTTGAGCAGATGGGGCTACATCGGAACCATTTCAACAAACACAAGGAGTGCCTCAAGGATCCTCCCTATCATCCTTAATGTTTAATATATATATCCAACCCATCTGCAACATCATTAGAACCGTCAATGTCAGTTGTATGATATATGCCGATGACGTGTTATTATACATGCCGGTATCATTGGATAAAATAGACCTCGCCCCTCTGACTAACTGCTTCAATGCCATATCGGAGTGGCTCCTCTCACAAAATCTGCAAATTCAACACAGGAAGACTGAGGTTCTTTTCATCTCAAGGAATCCAAACTTCATACCACCCACCTGTGTGAAGGTAAATGATGCCGAACTACAAGTGAAACCCACGATACGTTACCTTGGAGTGACGCTGGATCAAAATCTCGACATGAAGAAACACATCTCCAATACTGTAAGAGCGATCTACTTCAAGATCAGATCCCTCAGACACCTACGCCCGCTACTCGATCCAGATGATTTCCGTACCATTTACCAAGCCCTGATCATTCCCCATTTCGATTATGCAAACTCCATACTACAGGGGCTCCCCCAATCCACCTTGAGCCCCCTGCAACTTGCTATGAACAGTGCAGCGCGGGTACTCTTTGGGGCGTCCAGGAGAGACCATGTTACACCCCTCTTGAAACAGCTACACTGGCTCCCCATCCAAGCCAGGATCAGTTTTAAGATCTTGCTGATGACCTTCAAAGCTGGCAAGGGGCTCTCCTCCTCCTCACTATCTGAACTCATCCAACCACTTGCACCTAACAGACCAAGAAGAACCGCAGAGTCCAACATGCTAACGATCCCAAAAGTAATGACAAGCTGCACCAAAACAACAGCTAACAGAGCCTTCCGACTCTGCGCCCCAAGACTATGGAATACCTTACCGGCACATATCAGGGCAATCCCCAACTTGAGTCAGTTCAGGAAGGCCCTTAAACATTTCCTCTTCATCAAGTACCTCACTGACAACACCAACCCTCAGTCCCACTTGAACAGCGAGCACCTCAGCAATTGTAGTAGTCAACTGGGCAGGCCCTCACAACAGGCCTCTCCAGCTATGTAAACACCAAACAAGATCCTTTTCTCGTTACACTTCTTATGTATATAGTTTACCCTGTTATCCAAGTTCAATATCCTGTTAATTGTAATGACCAGACATATGCAATTTGTCGGATGTTTTTGTTCTATGTAAACCGCGCTGATGTCAAATAGTGCGGTTGTAAACGGGGGTGCTGGTTGTGAAAGTCTGCAGTCTTGGCAAAGGCAAAATATTATTATGACTTGCAAAGGATTGTGGGTGTTGTAGTTCATTCATACCAGAATCAGCCGTTCACAAAATAATGAGTTGTGATGCTCGAGTGTAAGCAAAGAAAAACAGATTTTATTCATGGGGTTAATTCTCCCACACAGATTTACTTGGTAACACAAAAGGACACTTGCTTCAAGTATTGTACTCAGAAAAAACAAAACATGATAATAAGGTAACTGAACTTCTTAAGCAATAAATCAATAAAGACCTTGATGGGAAACAGGAAAGGTCTTTTTGATGGCTCCTGCTAATGACCTTCTTAGCAGTGCTCCAAAAGGCAAAAACAAACCCAAAAGTAACAAAAGAAAACTGTTCTTTATCAAGGATAACTTTCTTCTATTCACACACACAAAGGAGAAGTTTCCTTCTAGAGCTCACGTGCACTTGTGCCTGGTCTGGCTCAGAGGAGTTCCTTAATTGATCACTCTCAGGATAATATTTGTTTCCCTGCTGTCTTCCTGGAGAAGAGCTAGGGCACAGACCAAAGTTCATACCTGAGCTCCCATTGCTGTTAGGTTTCCTCTCCGGGTATCCTGGCAGGTAGGTAGTCCAGCTTTTATGTCCAGCCCTCCAATCAATATCCCTGGACACTGGGTCTCTCTTCACATACCTTCTTGCACCGGTCTTAGGGCCCCTTCCAAATGCAGCCGTCTCCCTCAAAGGTGCCGTCTGGGAATTCCTGGCTCTATAACCCCAAGCCTCTGGCTTCCTCCAGTCCAATGGAGTATGCTTGCCTCTGGAATCACTCCCAACACACGTACTGCTGTGGGTTCCTTCTTTAGACCTCCAAATGTCTTTCTGTTCTTCCTTCTGCGTTGCTTCTGCTGTTGTAGTCCTCTCTCTTCTTCCTGGTTCTGCAGCTTCTGAGAGATCCGGTTCTGTTTCTCTCTGTGCTCTCTGTTCTGCCTGTTCTGTCTCTGTGTAGAATATCTTTTACTTTTAAAGTGCTTAGAGGGACACTCCACCCTAGCACAGTCCAGGTGTGCTGAATCAAGCCCTGCCCTTGGAGATGAGTGATTGGGGATTACCTCATAGCTCTCCTGATTGAACACACATTTCCCCACTTCAGCCCTCCTAGAGGCTGTTTGTAACCTGGTGCATTCTGGGTTTGGTAGTTTTTTACTAAACATTCTGTTTTAGTATTTCTACCAGCAAAGACAGGTTGCTTGTTCAGAGCCAAATCACCTCTTTTATAGTTCCTTCCTGAACTATGATAAGCTTCCTTATCACAGCAGTATATAAGAAATGTTAATAAATAAATAAATAAAATAATAATAAAATAAATAATAAGATTTATCCTTGGTGTGGTTTCCTGCTGCTCCTTCCCCTCCCACAGAACATTGAATCGGAGGGGGCAGGAGTGGGCAAGCCATGAGCATGCTGGCACAGGCACTTCAAAGCCCGCTCTGGCCATCATGGTTCATGCTGCAGAGGGGTGAATCGGGCCACATGAAGACTGGAGCCAAGGTTGCAGGACTCAGGCAAGCTCCCTGTGAGTGAGAATGGTCAGACTGAGAGCTCCCCTCATGGCTGGTCACAAAAGCACAGGAGACTTGGCCATTTTATGTTTATGTCTATTCACTTGATATACTGCTTGTTCAATAAAATCATAGCGGTTTCTAACAATAGAAAAAATACAGAAGCTGCCAATGGCCAGAAATGGAAAAGAAGTTACAATATGCGATGATAGGATAGTAAGCAGTACATTCACACCACAAGACAGAAGAGAGAGGTAAGTGAGAGAGGAAGTTGGTAGAGTAGTGTCACACAAAGGGGGAGGGGAGATCAAAAGCGGAGGAGAAGAGGCAAGTTTTCAGGTTTTTCTTTAAGGTGGAGAGGTGTTGTTCAAGCCTGAGGGTGGTGGGTAAGGAGTTCCCAAGGGCAGGACCAATGAAGAAAAAAGCAGAGGAGCGGGTGGACTCTGAGTGAGCATGAGAGGGAGAAGGGAGGTGAAGGCGATTGATGTGCAGGGACTGGAGTGAGCGACTGGGAGTGTGAATTTGAATAAGGTCTGCCAGGTACTGAGGTGAGTGAGTGTACAGGACTTGGTGCACGAGCGAGAGGAGCTTGTAACGAGTACGGAAAGCAATGGGGAGCCAGTGGAAATGAATGAGAAGAGGGGTGACATGATCCCGACGTGAGGAGTGTGAGATAAGATGAGCTGCTGTATTCTGCATACGCTGTAGACCAGGGGTCTCAAACTCAAATTGCTTTGAGGGCCGAATGAGGACTTGTAAAGTAACCCGGGGGCCGCATAAGACACGGGCCTCATTTGCATAAGGGGCCTCATTTGCATAAATATTTGCATAATGTTGCATAATGAGTGCATGGATAAAGAAAGACTAGAAAATTTCTATATTACTATAATCCAGTGCCAACCGCCAGGCACATTAGGAACTACTACTAACACTGCCCATTTGGAACCCATAGCAAACCCCCCGTATCATAACAGCACTACCAGGACTCACAAAGCACCAGACCCTACCTATCAAAAGGCAACACTGCAAATATTAAATCAATACATTTCAGAGAACAATACATGACCTACTGGGAAAAGAGAACAAGTAGCAATGTCAAATAGGAATTACACAGAATACCTCAGCACTGTAGAAATAAAACTATAAATAATTTCTTGTACCAAAGCACAGACATTAATGATGCACATTTCCCAGAGCTGACATATTCCAGTTAATAAATTCAAAATAAAGAGATATTTTTCTACCTTTTGTGCATTTTTTTTCAGTTGCAATTGCTCCAGCCACTTCTGGTTTCTTCGTGTCTTCTGCTATCTCCATCGTCTGCTGTCCATTTGTCCTTTCTTCTCTCTTCTAGTTTTTTTCCATTCTCTCTCTCTACATCTGCTTTAACATACTAATCTTTCTCCTTTTGCTCTTTCCTCATTCCTATTTCATCCACTCAAATTTTACCCCTCCATCCTCAATCCCCACTTACTCTCCCAATACCTGGCCAATTGTAGATTTGTCTTCTCTTCCAGACAAAATATTTTTCCCCTCTCCATTTCACTTTCCCAGCTCCATCCCATTCTAATCCTCCCCCAACATCAGCTCCCTTCTAGTTCCAGCCCCACCCAGCATCTGCTCCTTTCTAGTCCCTGCATCAGTCCATTTCCAGTCCTATCCTAGCCTCACCATCAGCCCATTTCCAATCCTAGCCCCCCATCAGCCCATTTCCAATCCTAGCTCCCTCCCCTCACAGCCCATTTCCATTCCAAGCCCCCTCCCCATCAGCCATTTGCAGTTCAAGCCCCCTTCCACTCAGCCCATTTCCAGTCCTAGCAACCCCCCAGCCCATTACCAGTCCTAGACCCCCCATAGCCCATAACCAGACCTAACCTCCCCAGAGCGCACTTCCAGTCTTACCCCCCCATCACCCCATTTTCAGTCTACCCCCCCCATAGCCCATTACCAGTCCTAGTCCCCCCCATAGCCCACTTGCAGTCGTATCCCCTATCACCCCATTTTCAGTCCTAGCCCCCACCATAGCCCATTACCAGTCATAGCCCCCCCCTGCCAATAGCCCACTTCCAGTCCTAACCCCCATCTGCCCATTTCCAGTCCTAGCCCCCACCATAGCCCATTACTAGTTATAACCCCCCCCCAGCCCATTACCAGTCATAACCCCGCCTGCCAATATGACACTTCAAGTCCTAACCCCCATCTGCCCATTTCCAGTCCTAGCCCCCACCATAGCCCATTACCAGTTATAACCCCCCCCAGCCCATTACCAGTCATAACCCCCCCCCTCCCCCCTCTGCCAATAGCCCACTTCCAGTTCAGTCAGCCCCTCCATAGCTCATTACCGGCCAACAAAAAAAACCCCCAAAACCCTGGCTTCTGCTGCTGCCGGTGCCGCCGTGGCAGCAGCAGAATCAATTGTCAAATTAAAAAAAAAACTGACTTCTGCTGCTCAAGCAGCTGTCCTGCGGCCCCTTTCCCTCTGCCCGGAGATCCGACTCTGCTCTCAGCGGCGTGCTTTTCAAGCCGCGACGAGAGTATTCCCCTCTCGCGCGGTTTTTCAAGCCGCGTGAGAGGGGAATACTCTCTTCGCGGCTTGAAAAGCACGCCGCTGAGAGCAGAGTCGGATCTCCGGGCAGAGGGAAAGGGGCCGCAGGACAGCTGCTTGAGCAGCAGAAGTCAGTTTTTTTTTTAAATTTAACAATTGATTCTGCTGCTGCCACGGCGGCAACGGCAGCAGTAGAAGCCAGGGTTTTGGGGGATTTTTGGTTTTCCGCCGTCGCGGGCCGCACAAAGTTGTCTAGCGGGCCGCATGCGGCCCGCGGGCCGCGTGTTTGAGACCCCTGCTGTAGACAGTGTAGTTGTGAATTAGGAAGGCCAATCAAAACAGAATTACAAAAATCCACGCGTGACATAACCAATGAGAGAAGGAGATTAGTAAGAGCCTGTGGGGTGAGAAAAGGTCGGATGGCATGAACTTAGCATAGGAAGAAAAAAGAAGTCTTAGTAACATGAGAAATGTGATCCCAAAAGGAAAGGTCTGAATGAAAAAGAACACCCAGATAACGGAAACAAGAAACTAAGGGGACAGACAAGCCAGAGAGAGAAGGTGACAGAGAGGGGGAAGGACTGCCGTAAGTGAACCAGAGAGCGAGAGTCTTTGTTAAATTCAGATGTAGATAGTGATTGTCGAGCCAATCGGCAACAGCAGAAAGACAGGAGTTGAGGGGAGAAAGATCGGGATGTAGAGGAGAGGTGTGATAAACAAGAAGAAGATCATCACTGTAGTAGAAGGCAGAAATTCCATATTGTTGTACCAGAAGAGCTAGTGGGGTCAGAAAGATATTAAAGAGAAGGGGAGCTAATACCGAGCCTTGAGGTACACCACAGAGGAGAGGAAAGGGCTCAGAGGAAACTGCTGGATCAGACAAGGAAAGAACAGTGCAGGATCTAGAGGAGAGGTAAGAATGAAACCAGTGATAAACCATGCTACAGAGACCGGCCTCCCATAAACGAGTGAGAAGGAGAGAGTGATCGACTAGATCGAAAGCTGCAGAGAGGTCCAAGGACACCGCCACTGAGAAATCACCATGATCGTGAGCTACATAAAGTTCATTGAGAAAAGCTAGAAGAACCATCTCCACACTGTGACCAGGCTGAAAGCCTGACTGACGGGGGTGAAGAAAGTTGGTAGAGTCCAGGTGATGGGTTAACTGTGCAAATGCTGTTTTTTCCAAGATTTTGGAAAGGAAAGAGAGATTAGATTCAGGGCGATAATGGGCAGGAACCTGGGGGTCAAGTGATGATTTCTTTATGATGGGATGGATAAGAGCACGCTTCCAGGAGTGAGGAAAAACACCAGTGGAAAGACTAGTATTAACTATAGTAAGGATGGAAGGGACAAGAGCCAGAGAAGGAGTAAGTAACCAGGAAGCGGGGATAGAAAGTTTTATTAGAGGAAGAGATTAATCCAATGAGCTCAGAAGTAGTAATAGGGTGAAATGAGGCCCAGGCATGTGATAACTGAGAGACCGGAGGGGTGGGAGAAGGAGAGGGATCAGAGATGGGGGGGGGGGGGGAGCTGCAATGGGGCAGAGAGAGCCAAAGAACAAGAACCTTATTAGTTAGGTAGGTTGCTAGTTGAGCAAGGGAAGGAGAGGACGAAGGGGGGGGGGGAGTGGGAGCAGAGCCAGGGCGGAGAGATGTAAGGGACTGAAGGGCAGAATAAAGATGATGGGTTTGATTGGGTGCAGAGGAAATAGCTGTTGAGAAGTAGGACTGCTTGGCTGTATGTACTTGGGATCGATAGTGGGCATTACATTCCTTAAAGCAGGATAGTGTGGGTGTGGAGGGTGCCTTCCACCAGAGATGTTCAGCTCGACAGAGTTGGCTACGGAGGAGATAAATGCCGCTATGGAACCAGGGCTGTGAGGGGCAACGTGATGAAGGGCGGGGCTGAAGGGGGATAACTGATCCAGGGCAGTCGAGAAAGAGGAGGACCAACAGGAGGCTTGTGAACCTGGAGAAAGGGAAGAAAACTATGGAGGCAAGAGATCTTCAGCAGCTGGGAAAGGTTGAATGGTGTCACAAGGTGGACCTAACAGAGCCTGAAAAAATGGAGATCAGTAGGGATGATCAGGGAGAAACTGACAACATAAATAAAAACCTGTCAGATGGTTGCTATAAACAACCAGGACACACGTGGGTAAGGGCTAGAAAGACACACCCAGGTAGCAGGGAAACGGAGTTTGCATTACCTGATAGGGATCAGCTGGGTGGAGGTGGAGCCCAAAGACACATACATAAAATACGCTCACGAGCAGTTAGAGACAGACAGCCGGAGAGGCAGCCGGAAAGGCAGCAGGAGAAACAGCAAGAGAGACAGCGGCAAGGGCAGCAGCCGTGGAACGAATGGAACTGGAATGAGAGAAAGAGAGAAAGAGAGAATGAACCACTGGGTCAGCAGGAAAATCAACAGGAAAGTCTGAGTGAGTCCCAAGACCTGTTTGAGAAGTTTGGAAGTCAGCAGCTGAATACTGAGTGCATGCGTGGAGGTCACGAGAGACGTGGGAGAATTTCCATAGAAGGTAACAGAGCAGGAATTGCAGAGAGAGGCTGTTTCCTACCTGAGTGGGTAAAACCCAAAAGTAATAGGAAAAGCCAACCACAAGCAAGCTTAAGAGGAACAGAGAATAACTTCTTCCCTTGTGCTAGAAGCCCTAAGAGAAGAGAAGTTTTCCTACCTGCAGGAGCTTGTAATTCTACTAGTAATTTTAAACTCCCAAGTTTTAACAAGGTTCCGTCTCGAGTAGTGCAATCACAGGCAGCTGTACTGCAAGAGTTGAGCCCAAGCAAGCTCAGAGCATACCGTGAACACTCTAATAACAGAGCCAGTGAATGTTTGAAGTTTCCTTTTAGTTACCAGCAGGGGCAGAGCTCCTATGAGCCTCACTCAAAAACGTATGGTAATTCCCAGCAAGGCTTTGGCTCAGAGAAACAAAGTAACTTCCTGCTTGAGGGAGCAAGCCAGCCTTACTCCGGTGAAACAGCTGATCCTGTAAATGTGTGTTCAGGTGAATATGAATCAATGCAATGTGATAATCCAGTTGTGCCAGTAAGTCCTGAACCAATGGACTGTTCTTTATCAGTAATTGACCCAGAGTTCTCTCTAAGATAAGAAGGTTGAAGATAACCAGAGTTTAAGGCCATAATCTGTTTGCTAACAAACGGTTCTCTCAGGCAACAGTATAATTGAGCTGTATAAAGGCAGCAAAAGAAAAGGTTGTGTTAAGAACAGAAAGTCTGTTTAGTTCTTTTCTTTTGTTATAGTTAAAAGCTGAAGCAAGCTATTTTTGTTCCATATTTAATTTCTGTTATATGCCCGAAGTGGTCTGTTATTTTGTTTTGCCAAAGAAGGAAAAAACCCTCGTGGACGGGGAATAAAGCCCTGATTTGAAGTTGAAGTGTGTGAGTGAGTAATTCTTATCAAAGAAGGTACAACTACCACGCTCCCAGAGGGCCAGGCAGGGCTGTCTGCAGCATTTATAGAGCCAAGAGGAGGAGTCATCGGGTAATACCTGACCCCACCGGTAGGGCCCCCTGAGGGTGTGACAAGAAAATGGCGTAGTATTGAGGATTTTTTTTTTTCCTGTGGCAAAGCTAATTTTTCCTGGAAAGAAGAGGAAAAAGGACATTGCTGAAAAGCAAGGAGAATATTGGTTACAGAACACTGTCTGAGGAACATTCGACTGGCAGGTCGGCCAGGGGACGAATAAAAGACCTTTTCTCACATGCTGGAGTCTGCCAGGAGACTAAGGTACTGGTAGCCTGGGTGGACGGGTACAGGATACCCAGTGAGAAAAGAGGGGCGTTATAACTGGGATAAAACTTTGTGTAGAAAGTACCGCACTTGGTGGGTCTTTCTTTTTCTTTCTTTACAGGTGCAGAATCCGGAGGAGAAGAAGATGGATCCACAGGACATGTTATCATGGGTGAATGAACAGTGGGAAAAACAAGCGAGAATGGTACAGCATCTGCAAGAGCAGTATATGACCGCCATGAGAGAGCAGCAACGACCATTGCTGGAGGCAGTGAACGCTCTGCTAAACAAGTCCCAGGGAGAAGGAGCAGCGTGTACTACAACGATACCGCAAGTAGAACTGAACACTGGCCTTGCTTTGTCATTGAGACATTTAAAACAGGAGGACAATCCTGACGATTTCATTGAAGCGTTTGAGCGAATAGCTGGAAACCTTAAATGGCCTTCAGAGCAATGGGCAATGCGGTTTGCAATGACCCTAAGCGGTGAAGCTCTGTCCGCATTTAAGGCCATGCCCGCTAGCCTTGCTAATAATTATCTGGAAATTAAGAAAGCAGTAAAAGATCGGCTTGGTCTTATACCAAGACACTATAGGCGGTTGTTCAGGGAGGCACAAATACATGAAAATGAAACCCCGAAGGCATTATGCCAACGACTTAAAAGTCTGGCATACAAGTGGTTAGACCCAGAGGGGAAAACACTAGAATCCATTCTAGATGAGGTTATTCTAGAACAATTCTTGCTAGCGATACCCCCAGAAATGAAAACATTTCTCACCCTACAAAATTGCTCTAATACTGAGGAGGCAGCTAAAATGGCAGAAGTGTTTAGGGAAGCCAAACAAGCTGATACCTCCAAGATAAGCCTTTTAAAAGTGGCAGGTGTGAGAGAGTCGGGTGAGTGGAAAAAGTATGAAAGAGTCAAGGCACATAATTATGACTTAGGTAAAGATGTTGTGGCTATAAACATGAGAAAATGTTACAAATGTGGTAAGCCTGGACATAACAGGAAAGAGTGTAGGGTTAGGACAGCCCTCGTAACAGGGACAGAAGAGATAATACCCGAGGGATTCGTACAAATGGTCCAGGTAGAGGGGAAACAGGTCCTAGCGCTACTGGATTCGGGGGCCGATCAGAGTATGGTTTCTCGTGACCTCTGGGAAACCATAGAAAAACATCGGTCGTCTCCCTCGAATCCAGTAGAAGGCCAAGTACGCATAAGATGCGTACATGGGGAAGCTTCCCACTATCCGCTACATGAGGTGGGCATACAAGGTTTAGGGACCATCTGTCGGATACTAGTCGCGGTGGTACCTAAACTGCCTTATGCGGTTGTCCTTGGACGAGACTGGATTCCTTTCTGCCAAGAGATGGAGAAAGGTCTCCAAGAGATATTAGTCCCCGCCCCCACGCAATATCCAGCAGTAGCTGAGGAGGAAAAGGTAGAAGCAATAGCAGCCGCTATCCCTAGTCCACTATTTGGGAAACCACATAAAAAGGGACCCCAGGCTCAGGAGCCACCACCAGCTGGAAAACAGAAATTTACCCTACAGTTTTGTAAGAATACTGACCAGGCTAAAAGTCCAAAAAGAGCCTCTGCAATGGCCGCGGGATACGACCTTTTTAGTGTGGAGAATGCTGTGGTGGTAAAAGGGGGGAAAGCACTGATCGACACAGGCATCCAGATTAAAGTCCCAGATGGATGCTACGGACGTATAGCGCCGAGGTCGGGTCTAGCAGTGAAGTATTCGATAGATGTTGGTGCCGGGGTTATCGACCCCGATTATCGAGGACCAGTGAAAGTCCTATTATTTAATTTAGGGGACAAAGACTTTAAAGTACGTACGGGTGATCGTATTGCACAGTTAATCTGTGAACGAGTAGGGTTCCCGACTGTTGAGGAAGTACCCTCATTACCACCCACTGAAAGGGGAAAGAGTGGGTTTGGCTCTACAGGGGCAAGAGAGGTAAAAAGCTTAACGGCCCTTGGTGAGGAAAGGACCGAAGAGGATCTGGGGCCCCAGGTAGAGGATTGGGCAAAGCAAAACCCCCCTAGGATAGGTTCTGAGCTAACCCCTCAACAACAAAAGGAGTTAATGCGACTATTGATAAAATTTTCAGATGTATTAACCACTTTACCAGGCGAGACCCATCTCGTGGCACACGAAATAATCACAGTACCGGGACGAGTCATACGACAACGTCCATATAGGATGCCCGAGTCTAGAAAACAGGAAGTTATTGCCCAGGTAAAAGAAATGCTGGCCACGGGCATCATAGAGGAATCTCGGAGCCCGTGGTCCAGTCCCATAGTGCTAGTGCCGAAACCCAACGGAACCTTAAGGTTTTGCATAGACTTTCGCCAAGTTAACGACATCTCGCAATTCGATGCATATCCTATGCCTCGCATAGATGACCTTCTGGACCGGTTGGGACAAGCGAAATATCTAACTACGTTAGATCTAAGCAAAGGCTACTGGCAGATCCCTTTAACCAGGGATTCAAAGCCCAAAACGGCCTTTTCCACGCCAATTGGGCTATACCAATTCAGGCGGATGCCGTTTGGTTTGCATGGGGCCGCGGCTACATGCCAGCGTCTTGTAGACCAGGTTCTGAGGCCCCACCATGAGTACGCCCTTGCGTACATGGATGACATAGTAATATACAGCACAACCTGGTCACAACACCTTACAAGGGTGGAAGCAGTCCTTAGGGCACTACGGAGGGCAGGCCTCACACTTAACCCTGAAAAGTGCTTGTTTGCCATGGAGGAGGCCAAATACCTAGGCCATATGGTAGGAAGGGGCCTGGTAAAACCATTGGCCAGCAAGGTGGAAAGCGTTAGAGAATTCCCCAGGCCCATAACGAAGAAGCAAGTGCGAAGCTTCTTAGGACTACTGGGCTACTATCGTCGCTTCATACCCCGCTTCGCGGAGGAAAGCATTCTCTTTACGGAGATGTTGAGAAAGAATGCACCAAACCATGTCCGATGGACTCCTGAAGCAGAGACGGCCTTTACGACCCTCAAGGAGAAATTATGCAGTGCCCCAGTATTACGAGGCATAGATTTTAACTTACCATTTATTGTACAAACCGATGCGTCGGATACGGGGTTGGGGGCGGTAATGTCCCAAGTATTCGAAGGTAAGGAGCATCCGGTAGCCTACCTAAGTAGGAAACTCTCTCCGGCAGAAAGAAATTATGCCACTATAGAGAGAGAGTGTTTAGCCATAAAGTGGGCCATCGAGGCTCTTCGCTTTTATCTCACAGGAAGAAAGTTTTTATTAATAACTGATCATGCTCCATTGAAGTGGCTTCACTTGATGAAGAATAACAACGCCCGATTAACCAGGCGGCACCTAGCGCGCCAAGATTTTAATTTTGTGGTTCAGCACCGAGCAGGGAGAATGCATGGGAACGCGGATGCGCTCTCCCGGATTACGTGCTGTCCGCCAGAAATTGCGGCAGCACGTAATATTTTAAGGGGGGGAATGTGTCACAAGGTGGACCTAACAGAGCCTGAAAAAATGGAGATCAGTAGGGATGATCAGGGAGAAACTGACAACATAAATAAAAACCTGTCAGATGGTTGCTATAAACAACCAGGACACACGTGGGTAAGGGCTAGAAAGACACACCCAGGTAGCAGGGAAACGGAGTTTGCATTACCTGATAGGGATCAGCTGGGTGGAGGTGGAGCCCAAAGACACATACATAAAATACGCTCACGAGCAGTTAGAGACAGACAGCCGGAGAGGCAGCAGGAGAAACAGCAAGAGAGACAGCGGCAAGGGCAGCAGCCATGGAACGAATGGAACTGGAATGAGAGAAAGAGAGAAAGAGAGAATGAACCACTGGGTCAGCAGGAAAATCAACAGGAAAGTCTGAGTGAGTCCCAAGACCTGTTTGAGAAGTTTGGAAGTCAGCAGCTGAATACTGAGTGCATGCGTGGAGGTCACGAGAGACGTGGGAGAATTTCCATAGAAGGTAACAGAGCAGGAATTGCAGAGAGAGGCTGTTTCCTACCTGAGTGGGTAAAACCCAAAAGTAATAGGAAAAGTCAACCACAAGCAAGCTTAAGAGGAACAGAGAATAACTTCTTCCCTTGTGCTAGAAGCCCTAAGAGAAGAGAAGTTTTCCTACCTGCAGGAGCTTGTAATTCTACTAGCAATTTTAAACTCCCAAGTTTTAACAAGGTTCCGTCTCGAGTAGTGCAATCACAGGCAGCTGTACTGCAAGAGTTGAGCCCAAGCAAGCTCAGAGCATACCGTGAACACTCTAATAACAGAGCCAGTGAATGTTTGAAGTTTCCTTTTAGTTACCAGCAGGGGCAGAGCTCCTATGAGCCTCACTCAAAAACGTATGATAACCCAGCAAGACTTTGGCTCAGAGAAACAAAGTAACTTCCTGCTTGACGGAGCAAGCCAGCCTTACTCCGGTGAAACAGCTGATCCTGTAAATGTGTGTTCAGGTGAATATGAATCAATGCAATGTGATAATCCAGTTGTGCCAGTAAGTCCTGAACCAATGGACTGTTCTTTATCAGTAATTGACCCAGAGTTCTCTCTAAGATAAGAAGGTTGAAGATAACCAGAGTTTAAGGCCATAATCTGTTTGCTAACAAACGGTTCTCTCAGGCAACAGTATAATTGAGCTGTATAAAGGCAGCAAAAGAAAAGGTTGTGTTAAGAACAGAAAGTCTGTTTAGTTCTTTTCTTTTGTTATAGTTAAAAGCTGAAGCAAGCTATTTTTGTTCCATATTTAATTTCTGTTATATGCCCGAAGTGGTGTGTTATTTTGTTTTGCCAAAGAAGGAAAAAACCCTCGTGGACGGGGAATAAAGCCCTGATTTGAAGTTGAAGTGTGTGAGTGAGTAATTCTTATCAAAGAAGGTACAACTACCACGCTCCCAGAGGGCCAGGCAGGGCTGTCTGCAGCATTTATAGAGTCAAGAGGAGGAGTCATCAGGTAATACCTGACCCCACCAGTAGGGCCCCCTGAGGGTGTGACAATGGTCAGAGGAGTTATATGGTGGGAATAAGATTGAGCAGGTGGGAGAGCAGGCTGGCAATTTGAGAGAGGGATGCAGAGTTAGGTGGAGAGGAGAGACACGTAAAGGTGATACAGAAATGATCGGTCCAGGGTAGAGGAAGAGCACAAAGACAATGTATGAAGAAAGTAGAGGAGACTGGGGAGAGGAGCAGATCCAGTCTGAACTCTCTGGTTCCAAACCCCCACCCATCTGCTGATATGGCTTTGCCCAAGGCGCCTTCAACTGGTAGTTGCTAGAAGCTCTGAAGAGCACAGAGAGGGTCTGGCTGTAGGTGAAGATTTTTTCACCCGAGTATGTCCTTGTTTTTCAGCTTTAGAAGAAGAGGGACCGACTCAACCATTAGAAAAGGCTAAGCAGTCACCTAGGGCAGGAGATTTTGAGGGGCTGCAAAGAGCAGCAGCAGTCAAAGCAAAACACTAGATCCTGGCAGCCAGACAAACTCCAAGAGCCCTCAGCACAATCTTTTAGCTGCAGGACGAGTGGACACTCGCATGCAATGTAAAATAGAATATTTGAAAGTATCATCTGGAAGGAAAGAAGAAGCTCAAGCTGCCTAAAGTAGATGCCTTCATTATGCCATTAACAAAGAAGATGACTATTCTTGTCGGAGGAGGCATAGCTCTGGAAGCTTGAATAATGGTTGAAGAAGGCTTTTGAGGTTTCCGCTTTGGGCCTCCAAGCTGTGGTTTGCAGTACTTACATGTCTAGGGTCTGTTTGCACTACAGTAGGTATAACAGTGACCTGAGAAGGCTTTGGAGGATGACCAGCAAAATTCACTAGAGGCTGTCCGAGTGCAAGCAGGAATGATGTACGAGTTATGTGGCAGATGCCTTGTATGACTAAGGAACTGGTCAGCGGATGCAGTCTCAAAGACTTGGCTTAGTAGGTTCTCTTTCCAGGAAACCTCCTTTCTGGGGAGGATTGGAAAACGTTTGTGAAAGATCGAGGGCAGTCTAAGCCCTGAGGTTGCCAGAGGATAAACCTAGAAGTGCATCTTATTTGAGCACTGTAAAATCCAGCATTCTCTGCCAGGTGAAGGGTTTTCCTCTTAGTGTGTCTCTTTTCTGAATAGCTCCTCTTCCTTTCATACTGACAGAAAAGGAGGACTCCATGAGGAGCTGCAGGTCCTTCTTTCAGCAAGCAAGTAAGAGGTCATCTGACCAGTTTTCTCAAGGAGTGGGTCCAAATTACATCCACCCAAAGGTCCTTGAAGGTGGTGAGAAGTGACTGTATGTTGGAGTTTTACCACCATCTCACTGAGTTATCATTTCCCCCTGTCTAATGCCAGACAAGGAACTGTGGTGAAACCTAAAGACTTGTGAGCAGTGGTCACCACACCCAGTGAGCAGTAGGGAACAGGTTAGTGCTCAGTTTAGTTTGTCATCCCCAAAAAATGAAAGTTGGTTCTGAATCATACTCGATGTGAAAGAGATGAACCGAGTGCTGCATATTCCATATCTTCACATGGAGATACCATAGTCAATAACTTCTGTAATATGCAATGGAGCATTCTTGATGGCCGTAGACCTCAAAAAAGCTTCCTTCATACAGAACTATAGTAGGGCCTGTGGGTACGTTCTTCAATGCCTCTTTGGAGTGGTGCCAAAGGACTAGTGAAAGACACGTGGTCTCTTTACACCAAAGGGGACGTAAGGATGACATTGAGAATTACAGGCCAGTTAGTCTAATCTCTGTGGATAGTAAATTATTGGAAAGGCTACTAATGATGTAACTTGGCTAAGATGGGCCAATATCTCAGGGAGTCATTAGCGGGATGGAAATAGCTGGGGGATGTAGAAAAACAGGGGGCAAAACTGAAAAGGGATATTTTAAGGGCAATCAACCTTTAAGTTAAAATGATAAATAAAAGGAAAAGGAGACCACTATGGTTTTCTAAAGAAGTAGCTGAAAATGTGAAGAAAAAGAGGGAGGCCCTCATAAAATACAAGAAATCACAGAGAGAAGAAGACAGACATCTGTATTTGAAAAACTTAGAATAGCTAGCTAAATAGCCAGGAAAGCAAAGATTCAAAAAGAGGAGGAAATAGCCAATGCAATAAAATGGGGAGATAAGACATTTTTCAGATATGTTAGTGAGAAGAGGAAAGGCAAAATTGGTATTGTCAGACTCACGGGTGAAGGGGAGGAATATGTAGATGCTGATGAGGATAAAGCGGAATTGCTGAATAAATATTTCTGTTTTGTGTTCACAGATGAAGAACCAGGAGCCGGACCTCAGAAAACACTCACAAACAGGAACAGAAGTGAGGGACATCTTGAAAATTTTCAGAAGACTGTGTTCATGAGAAACTAGCTCAACTTAAAGTAGACAAAGTGATGGGACCGGATGGGATACACCTGAGAATACTGAGGGAACTTGGGGATGTTCTAGCAGCTCCACTGAGTGACCCTTTCAATGCTTCATTGGAGTCAGGTGTGGTGCCAAAGGACTGGAGAGAGGATCATGTGGTCCCTTTATACAAAAGTGGAAGTAAGGATGTGGAAGAAAACTACAGGCCAGTTAATATGACTTTGGTAGTAAGTAAATTATTGGAAGCGCTCAGCATCACTGATGCACACAAGCCCTCACAGCATGACAAGCTGCAACCCAAGTGAGGTTTGAATAGTTTAACAGGTATGAACAGTTTATCAAGCTTGTCATGTCTAGTACAATGGGAAAGATTTTATTTATTTAAGGTTTTTCTATACCGCACAATTCGGTATCAGCACGGTTTACAATGAACAAGTTTGTACAATGAGGAACAGCCATACATTGAACTTACATAGAACAGGGAATTTAAACATGGATAACAGGTGAACTTTATACATAGTATACAAAGGGAGATTTAAACAAGGGTAACAGGTGAGCTTTATACATTATATACAAAGGGATTGCATCACATCTAAGTTTATGCTACAGGCCCTAAGGGGGATCAATGGAAGAGGTGGAGAGTTTTCGTCGGAAAATGGTTAGGCAGCGTTGGATTGTTAGACTATAAGATCATGTGATACTGTCTAGGTGATGCTGTCGGAGTTACCAAAGTATCATTCTGCCACACTTTCTTGGTCTCTGACTGCACTTCCTGGTACTTCAGGATCTTCTTCCTCTCCACGTAATTCAGAGAATAATCACTTGGAACAGACACCTCTATTATCAATATTGTTTATATATTATTCAAGACTACCAGAAAGTCAGTTTATTCTCCCCAGTGTGAGTTCCATGATGCCTCACTAGTCTTCATTTTGTGCAGAAATATCTCTCACACTCCATTGTGGGTTTTACGATGCATCACTAGCTCTGAGTTCCAGTGGAAACATATCCCACATTCAATACAACTACATGGTTTCTTCCCTATCTGGGTTCTATGATACAGCACTAATTGTGATTTTGTGACAAAATATTTCCCACATTCAGTACAACAAAAAGGTTTCTCCCCTGTGTGGGTTCTATGATTCAGCACTAGATGTGCTTTCAAGAGGAAACATTTCCCACAATCAGTACAACAAAAACGTTTCTCCCTGATGTGGATTCTATGATGCCGCACTAGATGTGTTTTCATGAGGAAACATTTTCCACAATCAGTTCAAGGAAAGGTTTCTCCCCTCGTGTGGGTTCTATAATGTCACACTCGATGTGATTTTGTGATGAAACATTTCCCACAATCAGTACAACTAAAAGGTTTCTCGCCTGTGTGTGTTCTATGATGCAGCACTAATTGTGCTTTTGTAATAAAACATTTCCCACACTCAGTACAACTAAAAGGTTTTTCACCTGTCTGGGTTCTATGGTGCAGCACTAGTTGTACTTTCCTGAGGAAACATTTCCCACAATCAGTACAACTAAAAGGTTTTTTCCCTGTCTGGGTTCTGTGATGCAGCACTAGTTGTGCTTTCGTGAGGAAACATTTCCCACAGTCAGTACAACTAAACGTTTTCTCCCCCATGTGGGTTCTATGATGCCGTACTAGATATGCTTTCGTGAGGAAACATTTCCCACAGTCAGTACAACTAAATGTTTTCCCCCCGTGTGGGTTCTATGATGCCGTACTAGATATGTTTTCGTGAGGAAACATTTCCCACAGTCAGTACAACTAAAAGGTTTCTCCCCCGTGTGGGTTCTATGATGCTTCTGTAGATCTGAGTTTGTGATGAAACATTTCCCACACTCAGTACAACTAAAAGGTTTCTCGCCTGTGTGTGTTCTATGATGCAGCACTAGTTGTGCTTTTCTAATAAAACATTTCCCACACTCTGTACAACTAAAAGGTTTCTCGCCTGTGTGTGTTCTCTGATGCAGCACTAGTTTTGCTTTTGTGATGAAACATTTCCCACAATCAGTACAACTAAAAGGTTTCTCCCCTGTGTGCGTTCTATGATGCTTCTGTAGATCTGAGTTTGTGATGAAACATTTCCCACACTCAGTACAACTAAAAGGTTTCTCGCCTGTGTGTGTTCTATGATGCAGCACTAGTTGTGCTTTTCTAATAAAACATTTCCCACACTCAGTACAACTAAAGGGTTTCTCGCCTGTGTGTGTTCTCTGATGCAGCACTAGTTTTGCTTTTGTGATGAAACATTTCCCACAATCGGTACAACTAAAAGGTTTCTCCCTTGTGTGCGTTCGATGATGCCGCACTAGATGTGTTTTCGTGATGAAACATTTCCCACAGTCAGTACAACTAAAAGGTTTTTCCCCTGTGTGGGTTCTATGATGCCGCACTAGTTGTGCTTTCGAGAGGAAACATTTCCCACAGTCAGTACAACTAAAAGGTTTTTCCCCTGTGTGGGTTCTATGATGCCGCACTAGTTGTGCTTTCGCGAAGAAACATTTCCCACAGTCAGTACAACTAAAGGTTTTCGCCCCCGTGTGGGTTCTCTGATGCCGTACTAGTTGTGCTTTCGTGAGGAAACAATTCCCACAGTCAGTACAACTAAAAGGTTTTTCCCCTGTGTGGGTTCTATGATGCGTCACTAGTTGTTCTTTCTGGAGGAAACATTTACCACAGTCACTACAACTAAAAGGTTTCTCCCCTGTGTGGGTTCTATGATGCATCACTAGTTGTGCTTTTCTGATGAAACATTTCCCACAATCAGTACAACTAAAAGGTTTCTCACCTGTGTGTGTTCTATGATGCCGCATTAGATTTGCTTTTGTGATGAAACATTTCCCACAATCAATACAACTAAAAGGTTTCTCCCCCGTGTGTGTTCTATGATGCTTCTGTAGATCTGAGTTTGTGAAGAAACATTTCCCACACTCAGTACATCTAAAAGGTTTCTCGCCTGTGTGTTTTCTATGATGCAGCACTAGTTGTGTTTTTGTGAAGAAATGTTTCCCACATTCAGTACAACTAAACGGTTTCTCCCCCGTCTGAGTTCTATGATGCCACTCTAGATGTGCTTTCGTAATGAAACGTTTCCCACAATCAGTACAACTAAAAGGTTTCTCGCCTGTGTGTGTTCTATGATGCACCACTAGCTGTGCTTTTTTGAGAAAACATTTCCCACAATCAGTACAACAAAAAGGTTTCTCCCCCGTGTGGGTTCTATGATGCTTCTGTAGATCTGAGTTTGTGAAGAAACATTTCCCACACTCAGTACAACTAAAAGGTTTCTCGCCTGTGTGTGTTCTATGATGCAGCACTAGTTTTGATTTTGTGAAGAAACGTTTCCCACATTCAGTACAACTAAAAGGTTTTTCACCTGTGTGGGTTCTATAATGCGTCACTAGTTGTGCTTTCGTGAGGAAACATTTACCACAGTCAGTACAACTAAAAGGTTTCTCCCCTGTGTGGGTTCTATGATGCGTCACTAGTTGTGCTTTTCTGATGAAACATTTCCCACAATCAGTACAACTAAAAGGTTTCTCGCCTGTGTGTGTTCTATGATGCAGCACTAGTTTTGCTTTTGTTAAAAAATTTTTCCCACATTCAGTACAACTAAAAGGTTTCTCCCCCGTGTGGGTTCTATGATGCCACACTAGATGTGCTTTCGTGATGAAACATTTCCCACAATCAGTACAACTAAAAGGTTTCTCGCCTGTGTGTGTTCTATGATGCAGCACTAGTTGTGTTTTTGTGAAGAAATGTTTCCCACACTCAGTACAACTAAAAGGTTTCTCGCCTGTATGTGTTCTATGATGCAGCACTAGCTGTGCTTTTTTGAGAAAACATTTCCCACAGTCAGTACAACTAAAAGGTTTCTCCCCCGTGTGGGTTCTATGATGCTTCTGTAGATCTGAGTTTGTGAGGAAACATTTCCCACAGTCAGTACAACTAAAAGGTTTCTCGCCTGTGTGTGTTCTATGATGCAGCACTAGCTGTGCTTTTTTGAGAAAGCATTTCCCACAATCAGTACAACTAAAAGGTTTCTCCCCCGTGTGGGTTCTATGATGCCGCATTCGATGTGCTTTTGTGATGAAACATTTCCCACAATCAGTACAACTAAAAGGTTTCTCCCCTGTGTGGGTTTTATGATGAATCACAAGTTGTGAGTTTCTGAGGAAAGATTTCTCACTTTCAGTACAGTGAAATCTTTTCTCAACCCTGTGGATTTTCTGATGCATTGTTACGGAATTCTTAAGAGTGAAATGTCTTCCACATTCAGGGCTTTTAAAAGATGTAGAAGGCCTCTCTGTTGGGGTAGTGCTCTCTGCTGTATGGGTTTCCAGGTGGCTTCTTATGCAATCACTATGATTGAAACCGCTCTCACACTCAGTATGTGGAAAATGTCTCTCTTGCGTGTGAGAGTTTAGGTGGAGTGCTGGGTTCACCTCGTGTGTGAAAGAGTTTCCCCGTTCTTCTCTCTTCTCCCTTCTCTTTTTTTCCTGTGTGACTCCGTCACCTGCTGGACATAAAAAGAAGGCACTAATCACATGTTGGGACCACAGAGGTATTTCTGCGTCTCCTGATACCAAAATCCCTGCTCTAAGATTATCCCACATTTCTTACCAATCAGCTGTGATTAATGTGACAGAGGAAGAAAGTTAATCTCTTACATGATTTCATTTGATTTCATGATCTCTTGATGTCCCACCTTTCATACAAAAGAGCAAAGCAATTTGCAATAAAATTAAATAATTACAAATTACTGGCTAATGTTCAAGGCACCTTCTATATGTAAACAAAGAAATATGACAGCAGATAAAGACCATACGGCCTCTCCCTTCTGCCCTTCCATAGCATCTTTGACTATGCTCTCTCTTTCTCTGCAGCATAGCTAAAACCTGTCGCTTCTTTCTCTATAACTACATCAGAAACATTTGTCCCTTCTTTTCTACACAAACTACTGAGAACCTCATCCACTACTACTGAACATTTTTTATAGCGCTACAAGACATACGCAATGCTGCACAGACACATATATAAAAGACAGACCCTGCTCGTCAGAGCTTAAAATCTAGTCAAAACAGATAACACAGTAACTGTAGACACGGGATACAGCTAGGGGGGGGAATGGTAAGGAAACACAAAGGAGATCAGGCAACTCAACCTACAAAAGTGGCATCGAAGAGGTGAGTTTTGAGCCTCAGTTTGAGAAGAGCCAGTGAAGGCATCTTACATAAAAACTCAGGTAGTTTATTCCAGGCATAAGGAGTAGCAAGGCGAAAGGAGTGAAGTCTGGAGTTAGCAATTGAAGAGAGGGGCACAGATAGAAGAGGTTTGCAAGAAGAGCCGAGTTCCCGAGGGGGGTAGGGGGGGGTGTAGGGAGAGAAAAAGAGAGGAGAGGTAGTGAGGAGCTGCAGAGTGAATGCACCGCTTTGACCCGGTGCAAAGCGGGATATAAATACAGTTAAATAAATAAATAAATTATAGGTCAGCAGGAGTAGTAGTTTGGCAATGAAGTGACTTGAAAAGAGGGGTAATATGAGCAAGACGAGACTGGCGGAAGATTAGCCACGCAGCAGAGTGTTGAAGAGATTGAAGGGGAGAGAGATGATTCAGAGGGAGACCAGCAAGGAGCAGGTTACAGTACTCTAGATGGCAGATGACAAGTGTTTTATTATCCTAAGACTGAGAATAGAGATAGGGGAGACGAGGGTTAGAGGGAAAATATGAAACAATTTCAAGTGGCGGTGAGACATCCAAGCAGCAATGTCAGAAAGGCAGGCAGAGATCCGGGCCTGGATTGCCAGAGAGAATTCAGCTGTAGAGAGGTAGATCTGGGAGTCATAAGTGTAAAGATGGTACTGAAAGACTTGGGAAGAGATGAGTGCACCAAGGGACTGGGTATAGAGAAAGAAAAGGAGTGTGTCCAAAACAGATCCTTGGGGTACCGCAAGTGAGAGCGGGATAGCAGCAGAGGAGGATCCACCAGAACAAACACTGACAGATCAATCGGAGAGATAAGAAGAGAACCAGGACAGTACAGAGCCCTTAAAACCAAGAAATGACAAGGTATCGACGAGTAGCAGTAGTAATACTTTGGAGGAAAGATGTGAGAGAGGAGATATGGCAGAGATGTTTAAATATCTCTGTGGTATAAATGCTCAGGAGGAGAGCCTCTTTCAATTGAAAGCAAGTTCTGCAATGAGGGGACAATTTATTTTATTTATTTAGTCAACAAGTTTTTTATACCGCCTTCTCCTACAATCAAAGCAGTTTATGTTAAATAAACCTTACAGAGAACTCAATGTGTAAACTTAGGAAGGGGTGATATGCAAGGTTTGCAAAGAGGCAAAACATATGTACAAGAGTTAGATATTGTTTTAGGCATGTGAGATAAGGGGGAACAACTAGGTATTGTTTCTGAAGTGATTGGTGAAAAGGAAGGTTTTGAGATGTTTTCTGAAGTCCTTTGTTATCCTTACCTTCTCTAGGAGGGAATTCCAGATGGCGAGTGCCGCTAACGAAAGAGCCCTCTTTGTTGGTGTAAGAACTAGGAGTTGAAATGGTGTCTCTGGTGCTCTGTCTCTTAGGTCTGCTGTTTAGTTTTGTGCATATCATTTCCTGTAGAATTCCGGATGATGTGTTGTTTCTTATCTTGAAGATAGTCAAGGCAGTTTTGTATCTGGCACATGAGGTAATTGGTAGCCAGTGAAGCTGATATAAGAGCAGTGAATTCTGTGATGATGTGGGCAGCCTTGTTCTGGGCTAGTTGCAAGAGATGAGTAGTTTCAGTTGGAAGACCTTGAAAAAGGGAGTTACAATAGTCCAGCATGGGGATTATAACTGCTTGACAGACCGTGCAGAAGTGAGCCAGACTGAGGAGGGGTTTTAGTCTTTGGATAATAGTGAGCTTTTGGAATGCGTTCCTGGAAGTTCTGTTGATGTGGGCTTGTAAGTTTAGAAAGTGATCAAGGGTGATATCAAGGTAGCATACTTCCTCTTTTACTGGGATTAGAGTGTCCGTGATGGAGACTGATGGGGGGTAAAGGAAGAGTCCCATGTTATGAATAGCACCTCAGATTTTTTGAAGTTGACTTGGAGGTTGTTGGAAGCCAGACAGTTGCTCATCTCCTGCAGGCATTTAGTGATAGCCGTATAGTCTGGCATGTTGAGATGGATAGGGGAATAGACCATGTCATCTGCATAAACGGCATAGTTAATTTTGTGCTGCTTGAAAATGCTGCAAACTGGTTGTAAGTTGGACGGGCAGGCAGGAGAGTGGAGGTGTTTGAACCAACTTTGACCTTTTGTTGTCTGTCAGTGAGATAGGATTGGAACCAGTTGAATGTTGTGCTGTGAAGTCCAATATTATTTATTTATTTAAAGTCTTTTCTATACCACGCTTTTCAAATTCAGCTCGGTTTACAGGAAACAACAACTTTGTCCAGTCATGGAGGCCCGCACTGGACTTACAGAGAACAGGGTTGGTAAACTTGGGTTGAACTGGGTAAACTATATACAGGTTCTAGACTAGGTATTTACATTCTTGGTTACTATAAACAATCTTAGTTACTATGTGCATGGTCCTATTCAGATTCTGGTGGAGCTAACTTGTTGTGCCAGTGTCATGTATAGTGGGTTGCGTGGGGTTGTTGTTTAGTTGACTGGGGACGAGTGGTTGTTGTGTGGTGCCATAGTGTTGCATGAAGAGGTGATGTTTCAGGGCCTTTCCGAAAGCTGTGAGGTCTGTAATGGACCGGATGTTAGGTGGGAGTGCATTCCAGTACGAGGGGGCGTAGAACTCGAAAGCTTTCTTTTTTGTTGACTGCGAGCATTTTGTGATCTTGCTGGGAATATTCAGGGTGTTTACTGTGACTGATCTTCTTGCTCTGTTTCTGGGAGTGGGGGTGATGAGGTCAGTAATGGAGGCGGAGGTGATTCTATTGATGGCTTTGAATGTCATCAGCAGGGTCTTAAAGGTGATTCTACACTGAACTGGCAGCCAGTGAAGGTGCTTCAGGATTGGTGTTATGTGGTCTCTCCTGGATGCACCGTGTAGAATTCTGGCTGCGGCATTCATGGCTAGTTGTCGTGGGATCAGCAAGTTTTTTGGTAGTCCCTGTAGGATGATATTGGCATAATCAAAATGGGGAATGATTAGTGCCTGGTAGACTGTACTGAATTCATCCGGGTCTAGCAGGGGTCATAGGTGGCGGATTGTGCGAATCTTGAGATATACTGCCTTGACGGTGTTATTTATATGGGTTTTCATGTTCAGTTGTTGATTGAGTGTTATCCCTAGGTAACGGATGGTTGGCTTGCTTTGAAGTTCGGCGTCTCTTACTTTTAGTACTGCCAATGTTAGTTGGTTTAAGAAGATGCTGTGTGATTCAATGTCGAAGGCCAAGGAGATGTCAACAAAGACGATAAGGAATCCAGTTTTTATGTTGTTGATTCCTCTTAGGAATATGTTGAACAGATGTATGAGGAGAGTCTCAACACTATGATTAGGATGAACTTCATTTTGGTGTGCTACCAGAGAAGCATACAGGTCAATATGGTCTTGCAGTTGTCTCTGCAACACATTTTCAATTATTTTGGATAGAAAGGGCAGGCTGGGAATAGTGGAAAGTTGCAGGATCAGAGCTGTTGTTGAGTTGTATTTTTGGATGTTTGAGAGTAGGGGGCATGTATCCTTGAGAGAGAGATGAGCTTATGGTGTTTTGGATACAGTTGGCAACTTTGTCCTTGACTGATTTGATCCACATGACTGGGCAGGGGTCAGAGCGCACTGTACTGGTTTTTAAGGCAGTGATGGTGTGGAATCTTTGCTCCGTAGCTCAGTATCATTTGTGTTTGATGTTGGTTTCTGCAGTTGAGGTGTTGGATGTGTTTGGTATTGAAGTTCTTAAGGGTGGTTTGTTCTTGTTGATGAGGATCTGCAAAGATCTGGGGATGGATAGTGTCTTCTTTGTTGGATGGATTCTTCGTGAGTGTGCAGACAATTTCAAATTGTCGAGGCTTGTTGATGACTTTTAAGATAAGGTTGGTGTGGTATTCTCGACTGTGCTTGTTGATCAGATCATTGTAGTCTCTTTGCATTTTCTGGTATTGAAGAAGGGTGGCTTGTGACCAGTCATGTTTCCATTTATGCTCTAACTGGCAAAGTTTTTGTTTCTTTTCTGATATTGCATCAGAATACCACAGGGCAGATTTGGATCTTTCTTCTCTATTTCCAAAAGATTTGGGTGCTAAGGAGACTTCACTGATGCATTGATGGTGCAGTTCCAAGTTTTAATTGCCTCTTCTGGATCTGCAAAGTCCTGGCAGAGGCTGGTCTTGGTTATATCCTTTAAATCTTCTTTCAGAGTTGGGTATTCTCTGTGATTTTCCTTGTTGAGGGTGGTGAACCTTGAAATGTAGAGCATGGTAATCTGACCAGGATATTGGTAGGGCAAGAGGGGTTGTTATGCTGTCCTGTGAGTGAAGGTTCTTTGGGACAAAGATGAGGTCCAGAGTAGAGCCTGAGCAGTGACAGGAACCCTTGAGGATTTGGCAGGTTAAGTGATTCCATTGCCTTGTGAAAGTAGCTTCTTCTCTGCTAGGTGCGTAGCTCAGATTTCAGTTGCCTAGTAGTATAAGCAGCTTATGAGGAGAGCTGGCCAAACATATGGCTTTGAGGATGTCAGATATCTCATCAGCGGGAGCGTTTGGGGCTCTGTAAGTGAGACAAATGGCTAGGTCTGTTTTCTATCGTGATTAAGCCACAGTGTTTGTGGCTTAGAGATTGGGATATTTTAAATTTAAATTTAAGGTCCATTCGCACCACTCTTGTGGATGCATGGACGTTTGAAGGCAGTAAGGGATCGAGGAGTGATCTCAGATAGAATGACCTGGTCAGTGCTTTTTAGCCAAGATTTGGTGATGCAGAGGATGTCAGTCTGGGTGATATTGAATATAGTCTATGATGGTGTTTCTTGTTTCAGACGGAGCTAGCATTGATTAGCCCAATGTTAATTGGAGTGATTAGCGTGTGTAGGGTGTGGTAGCCAGTTGTGTGAGTGTTGGTTTGAATTCTTATTAATCTGTGGGTTTGTCTGTAGGCATGCTTATGGGGATTCATCCATATGTGTGGGTGGCAATGTATGTGTAGTAGGGGAGGTTGTAGGGCTGTTGTGGGTATGTTTATGGTATAGGTAGCTGTTGATGAGTGGCAGAGTAGGATCCAGATGAGAAGAAGGGCATACAATACTTGGTTGACTGGCAACATTGGATTCCGTGGCATTATAGCAGTTTTATGTTTTTTGGTAGAATCATAGGAGGGTAGGGGTGGGGCTCTTTCAGCAGTGAGTTCCATTTCTGACAAGTGGTACTTACAGTTTGTTGTTTTCTTGCTGAAAGTGTGTCCTGATACAATCCGAAGTGTCTAGGAGATGTGTGGGGTGAGAGTTTTCTGTTTGTGATAGGGGTGAGGTCAGCAGCGAGGTCTTCGAGGTTGTTGAGGTTTTTTGAGGTTGTTGGGCTTAGTGTTGGCAGTTTTTTGTTTGGGTTGAGCTGCTTTTTGCGTATCTGCCTGCTTTCCCCGCCTAAGGGCCTAAGGTGCAGCTGCAGCTGAAGGCATTTCTTTTCTAAGTTGCTGTGGTGGGCCCTGTTTGGCCTTTAGATGGAGAGTGGAGGGGTTTCAGCCTCCCACTCTCTTTTCTGATACCGATTTGGGCTCTGTGTCTGAGGGTGCAGTCTTGCAGTGCCTGATGGATGAGGGTGAAAGGGGATAGATTCAGGAGTAATATGCGGAAATATTTCTTTATGGAAAGAGTGGTAGATGCATGGAATAGTCTCCCAGTGGAAGTAGTAGACATGAGGACAGTATCTGAATTCAAGAAAGCAGGGGACAAACATAAATGTGCTGCTGAGAAATATACATGAAGACAACAGGAAGCAATGTAGAAGAGAGACTGATTGAAGATATGATGGACTATATTATTTTTTAAGTACTGTACAAGGATATTCCTGAAGGGATGAAGTTAGAAGAACCATCTATATATCTATTGGGGAAGGTAGGCCAATCCTTGTGGGAGCCTTGAACCCAGTACCCCAGGTTTCACTGGACTCATCTCCCACTCAGCTCTGTAGGTTCTGTATCTAGAGCTGAATTATATATTGATGATTTATAAAATACTGCTTATTGTACCTGGTGGGTACTGGGTGTTAATATGGCTGAAAATTGCTATGTGAGCACAAGTAGTATAATGGGTACACTACTTGTCAAACTGATTGACAGGTGAGATAAGGGTGGCGGGAGCCAATCAGCGTTCACTTCCGGTCTATGTCCCGCCTTAGACCACGCCCCCTCCCATAGAAGTGAATGAGTTAGCCCCGCCCACAAAATGTTGACAGGTACCAATCAGCGCCCACTTCCGGTGTATGTCCCGCCTTAGGCCATGCCCCCTCCCACAGAAGTGAATGGTAAGTTAGCCCCGCCCAGCCCTGCCCACTCCCACCCCCAAAATGTTGACAGGTACCATTCAGCGCCCACTTCCGGTGTATGTCCCGCCTTAGGCCACGCCCCTCCCATAGAAGTGATTGGTGAGTTAGCCCCGCCCAGTCCCGCCCCCAGGCGTGGCCACCGCCCCCCACTTGACACACCCCTGCCCCCGCCCCAAGGATGACATCATCCAATCAGCGTACACTTCCGGGGGGTGTCACACCCACGCCACGCCCCACAATATGGCATTAGCCAATCAGCACCCACTTCCGGGTTTGTGCTACGCCCACAGCCTCCCACCCTCCTCCACGCCCCCATGCTACATCATCGGAAATGACATCACCGGAAACAGGGCATCATCAGAAGAGGGACTGTCCCTTTTTTGCTGACATCAGCGGAAACAGTATGGCTGACACCGGAAATGACAGTATGGCTGACTCCGGAAATGTGTTTTTGCTTCTACTTAATACTGAAAAACAAAAATGCTTTTCTCTCTGTCTCTCTCCCACACAGACTCAGTTGTTTCTTTCTCACACAAAAACTGATTCCTAGCACAGAGAGACAGGCAAGCTAGAATCTTTTTTCTTTCCAAAATGCAATTATTTTATTTTATTTATTTAGCAAGCATTTGTAGCCCGCTCCTTCCAGCGATCAGAAGCGGGTAGGATTACTATTGTGAAACTACCGAATCAAGGCAGGTACAAATTTTGTTTACATACAGATTGTCAGAAAAGCACATCATACAGAGTTAACACTTCTTAGCTATGGGGGAGTTCATTTACATATATACATAAATACATATATACAGGATAAGCTTTTTGGCCACAGTGGTCAGGGGCTGCTCCATCTGTGGATTTAGTTCAGGTTGAAATGAGATTGGAAAATGTGCGTTTTGAGTTTCTTTCTGAAGTCTAGAAGGTCATTGCTAGCTCGTAGTTCTGGTGGGAGTTGGTTCCACAGTGTTGGTGCCACATATGAGAAAGCCCTGTGGCTGGTGTTAGCTTTGGCAGATCTTATATCTGTTGGAGTGTGAAGGATGTTGGAATTGTGGGTTCTTCTGTTTCGGGTAGGAGGTTGCGATCTTACTAGGTTGTTGAGGAAGGAAGGTGCTAAGTTGTGGATGAGTTTGAAGGTGGTTGTTAGTATTTTATATTTTGTTCGAGCTGTTATGGGTAGCCAGTGTAATTGAATTAGCACTGGTGTGATGTGGTCACTTAGATTTTTCTTCATTATGACCCTGGCAGCTACATTTTGTGCCATTTGTAATATGTTTAGGGTTTTTTTAGGTAAACCTTGTAGGATGGCGTTGCAGTAGTCAAAATGTGGCATGATGAGTGCTTGGGCCACAGTTCTGAAGTCTTGGGGATCAATAATATTCCGAATAGGTTGGAGCACTCTAAGCTTGTGGAAAACTGCTCTGTTGGTCTTTCGGAGGTGTTTTTCCATCTTTAGGTCACAGTCAAATGTGACTCCTAGATACTTTATTTCTTTTTTTTGTTTGGTAAGTGTTGTTACATAGTGTTATTGATGTGGGTGGGTCAAAATTCGGTTCTTTGGAGATATACATTACTTCAGTTTTTTTGTGATTAATTGACATACTACTTTGTTGCAACCAGTCTTGCATCTCTCTGATACATGTCTCTAGTCATTGTAGTCTGGGTTTTTAGTGTCTAGTTGTGAGTATAGCATGATATCATCGGCATAGATGTGGTAATTAATTTCGTGTCGTGAGAAAATTTTGCATAGTGGCTGCATATATATGTTAAACAGAAGTGCTGAGAGAGCAGAGCCTTGGGGGATTCCCTGCGTTTGGGAGAAAGATTCTGCTTTTTCTCCGTTGAATTGAACCTGTTGTGTTCGATTTGAGATGTAGGATGAGAACCATTTTAGTGGTGTTCCTGTTATTCCTATTGATTTTATCCTATTTATGAGGGTCCCATTAGCACATCTTTGTTAGAGGGATCACCCTCTCACCCTCAACCATGCCCCTGCCTACATCATCGGAAATGGACTGTCCCTTTGTGCTGACATCAGCGGGGAGCAGTGTGACTGACTCCGGAAATGTGTTTTTGCTTCTGGTTAATGTTTACACCTGCAAAAAAAAAAAGCAGGAACCCTGGAAAAATAAAATGCTTTTCTCTCTCCTACTGCACCAGTTCTTATTTCTCACAAAAAGATTCACGGCACAGAGAGACACAATTTTCTTTACAAATGCAATTACAAATGCAATTGTTAGAGAAACTAGTGCGGTCCATGTGATAGAATTTTACTTTTAAGACCTCACTGTTAGAAGTATTCTGACAGACCTGTAGAGTTCAGACTGAAATACAGAGAGACCTGAGTTCAAATCCCCCTAATACAGCTATTTTTTTTGAGAGAGCCGAGTTCAAATCCAAATACAGCTATTTTTAGTGGCTTTGAAAAAACCAATACAGAGAGACAAGCCCGGACATGTCTCTCTAGGGTGTGGTAACACGTGATTGGTTGAAACAAGAGGTCTGTTCTGAGCATGCTCCTGCTGTAAGGGGAACATTTTTAACACAGAGTTTCAGAAAGGAAAAAATGGCTCTTTTTGGAACACCAAGTAGAATTTCCAGCAGGGCACACACAACATTAATTACTTCCTTAAGGATCATGATGCTGTTGCAGAGGGGTATCCACCGATTGAAAATCCATTTGAACTACAGGAGAGTCTGGCAGATCCTGAGGAAGAAATAGCAGCTTTTGTGGATTATCCAGATGCCCAAATATTTTTCAACTCTCAAGAACCCTACGATTCTGGCACAGAACTTGGCTTAACATCTGACAACACAATGGACCCGGAGGATATAGAATTATATCACGCCACTGTAGACGCAGAAACAAACTGTTTATTGGAAGACCTAGGATCAGCAGAGGTAAGAGAAGTTTTTTTATTTAGAAAAGTGTTATAGAAGAAACAGCAGTTCACACTGACATTATTTTGTTTTTTTTTGTAGGGAAGTGACGAATCTCTGCTCCTACAGGGGCACATACTGGCTGCCAATCTACGCTGTTTGTGCTTTCTCTGTACATATCAAAGGGAGGCATTTGATGTCATAGCCAGTCAAAGGGACTACACAAAACCTGATGAAATAAACACATTTAAATCTGTTATACAAACAACGGTGGCCTGTATTATCAAGAAATGCTGGCAGGGCGTTATGCATAGAGACTGTGCAGCGTGTGTAATACATGCTCCAGGCCAAAGACACCATGACTGTTTAAAGTGGGAACACAATGAAATACATCAGAAAATCCATAAAGCTTGTAACAGGTTGTGTCTAGGACCTATTTTAAATGTTGCCATGATTGCGGGTCATAAAATGAAAGCAACTGTCCTAGTTTATGAAAATTTGAATTTTTTGTTTGAACTCGTCAGAGATTTTAACAACAGTAGAAATCCAGGACAACTGCTCAATATTTTGCTTAATTCTGTGGCAGACAGCGAAATAGAAATAGTGGAAGGCTTAATCTGTGAGAGAGATTATTTTATTTATTTATTTATTTATTTATTTACATTCTCTTATATACCGCGCTATTCTGCATCAGTGCGGTTTACATTGAACAAACTGAAATTACATTGAACAGGGTATTGTATCTTGGAGATAACTATTTTACAGGGAACATGGGCTATGGAGGGTTAAGTGGCTTGCCCAAGACCACAAGGAGCACCTGTGGGACTAGAAACCCCAGTCCTTCCGGCCCAAGGTTGCTGTCCTCTAGTGGGATTTGAACCACCGACCTTCCGGCCTGAAGTACCTTGATCGTTCTTTAAAAAACACCAAGTTCTGTAAAAATTGAATTTTATGAAAATGTATGTATTTCCAGAATCTATTAGTTGAACATACAGATGAACAAAAATTATATGTATACCTTTTATTTTTTTTAAAACTTGTAATGCTCAAATGAATTTCACAAGATGAAAACATTTTATTTGAAATAAAATATTTTGAACCTATGTGTGGTGTGTTTTAGGAATGATTAGTTAATTAAACCTACAATGGTTTGTCTGGAAAAAAAATGGGGCCTCCAGGTGTGTCCTAAACAATAGGCCATAAGATAAGAATGTGCAGAACTGTCGTATAACTAAAATCCACTTAAGACGTCTGGGAAATGGGTGGGAATGTGTATTAGCCACATACACAGATATATAGCATCTATTACACTGTACTGTCTGCGAAAAAAAAGGCATTGTGAATTAGCCAGGTCGTATGATAAGCTTATGAGATCCAGTACATTTCAGCAGCCAGAAAAGATCACACAGTCTCTATAGCTTGTATCATCTGCAACTTTTTCTTCAGACATGGTGAGTAGATATGAGTCTTACTTTTTTAAAATATTGTTGGCTATGTAATGTTTCTGTCTCTTATGATTGTCTTTAAAAAATAGGAGCAGAAAAAGGGGGTTACAAATAAACTTTCTCTTACAAAAAGAAGGCGGCAAAGAAATTTAAAAGGTATGTCCTGTGGTGTTTTAATTTTCCAACAGCTATGCTCTTCATAATGTGTTTCAGAGGACAGCCTCAACCTGTAATCTTTTTTATTTTAGACCAAGAAGATGCTACAAAACAAGATGGCCAGTCTAACCAACAGACGGTACCTTACAGAAAGCCAAAAGACAAGCAGAATCGTGAGTATTCCAGTTTTATCCAGCACCTAGATTTTAAGGTCTCTGTAAAAGTATTAGCCCCTACGTTTTCTTTTTCAGACCGAGAAAATGTTAGAAAATCAGCGGCTATGGGAGAGAAGTCTAACAGAAAAAGATCACACAGCGATAGTTTTTCTGACGGTGAATCTACACACACCGGTACAGAAGAGCAAACAGCTCCATACCGAAAACCAAAAGATAAGCAGAATAGTGAGTATTCCGGTTTTATCCAGCACATAGATTTTAAGGTCGCTGTAAAAGAAAAAAAGTATTAGCCCCTACGTTTTCTTTTTCAGACCGAGTAAATGTTAGAAAATCAGCGGCTGTGGGAGAGAAGTCTAACAGGAAAAGATCACGCAGCGATAGTTTTTCTGACGGTGAATCTACACACGCCGGTACAGAATACGGAGGGCGTGGTGAAAGCCGTGATCACAGTGTTTCAGAGGACAGCGCAAATAATCATGCATTAGGCCTCGCTGAAGAATCAGAACCAGTTAGCTATGTTCAGTTTGTGAAAAGGTGGGATCGTAAATTGGACAAGTTTAATGGTGTAATTTATTCAGAGGAATTTCGGTTTATTAATTTAGACAGGATAACATCATTATCTGAGGCTCAATTCGCCATTCGGCAAGGTATTCAACATATTCTGGATGAGGTTAGCAGCAGGGTTTCACCCGGTGATTATGTACAGGTGCATCTACACTCATCTCTTTTCCACAATTCCTTGTATTCTGGTAAGTTAAACCCCGAAGCATTAGACACTGACGATTTCTTAAATCAGATCGCTAAACTCCTTCAGAGTCACAGAGAAATCCAGGTTTGTGATATATTCCGTGTTGTTGTACTTGTCATAAGAAATCGGGGTGAGGTGCTCGTAGGGTCTTAAAGACTATACCGTTTAGCCATATTATTCATAAGAAAAGGATGTATTTGATAGACTTGAACAACACTGATAATAGCCTGTGTTTTGCAGGTAGCCTCACAGCCCTCATGTCACAGGTAAAAATGACAGATGTCGAATTGTTAGAAGGTGCTAAACAATTACATAATGAATTGGGGTGGCCGGTACATAGAAAAGTCATGCTCGATGATGTAGCAATATTTGAACAGCATTTAAAGATAAACATACGCGTTGTGCTTTACACAAAATCATGGGTTTGTTTTAAGACATCAGACAGACCTGTGTTCCCTAAGACTGTGTTCTTGTTGCTACACGATGACCATTTCTATGGTATAACCGATGTCAAAAAATTCTATGGGGAGCGCAACTTCTGTAGTTGCTGTCAGAAACCGTACAGTCACGATCATAATTGCACATTATGGTGCCGTCTTTGTTTGACACTAACGTGTGCGAATAATGTTGGTGTACAACAGAGATGCCCTAATTGCAAACTCTTTTGTCGTTCTAAAGAGTGTTTAGATAGACACGCGGATCTGGCTCTGAAAAAAGAAGTGGCGTGTTCATCTAAGATACTGTGCCAGAAATGTGAGTCTTATGTGGACAAGAAACATAAGTGCAAGGGCCGTCATTGTAAACTATGTCGCGAGCCCCTAACCGGGGATGGTGTCCACTTATGTTTTATGACCCCTATTGGTAAAACTGAAACATCTGAAAAGTATATTTTTTATGATTGTGAATGTATGCAAGAAACAGGCTGGCATGTCCCTAATTACATATATGCGACGGACTTAAATGATGAAAGAAACTGGGAATTCAAGGGTCTCGAATGTATTTCTGCCTTTATACAGATTTTTTGTGACAAAAAATTTAAAGGTTACACCTTCATAGCCCATAATTCCAAAGGTTATGACGGATATTTTGTTCTTAAACAACTGCTTAAGGAAAAGATGGACACGGGGCTGTTGGTTCAAGGTGCTAAACTTTTACAAATTACCGTTGAACCTCTGACTATCCGTTTTATAGACTCTCTAAATTTCCTGCCTATGAAACTTAGCAAACTTCCACAAGCCATGGGTTTTACAGGCAGCAAGGGGTACTTTCCACACTTTTTTAATACGCTGGAAAATCAAAATTATGTGGGCCCCATGCCGGGTGTTGAACATTACGGTGTGAGTAACATGTTGCCTGAAGAAAAAGATGAATTTTTACAATGGTACAAGGACAATCGGCATAAAACTTTTAATTTGCAAAAAGAGCTGGCTTATTACTGCCAGCAGGATGTATCTATTTTGCGGCAGGCCTGTGTTCTCTACCGAGCTGAAATCATGAAAATGACAGAGAAAGAAGTGTTTGTAGAGCAGGGTGACATCTCAGAAATTCAAACAAGGTGTTTAGACCCTTTCCAATATATAACCCTTGCATCTGTATGTATGGCTATGTTCAGATTCATGTTTTTAGAACCCAAGACTGTGGCACTCATCCCACCAGATAACTATCACCGGCAGACAAAGAGATATTCAACCCCCTCTATTCAATGGCTGATGTATGTGGAGGCCAAAGAAAATATACAGATCACACATGCTCTGAAAGATGGTGGTGAAAAAAAGGTGGGGGCTTATTTTCTTGATGGTTATGCCGTGATCGGTGGGTAGAAACAGCTTTTGAATTTAATGGTTGTTTTCACCACGGCTGTCCGAGCTGTTATAACGATAAAGACCAGAATCCTATAGCAGCCACGACCTATGGTTTTCTTTATTACAAAACACAGCTAAAAGCTGCATTCCTGGAAAGCCGTGGGTTCAAGGTCATAAGTCTATGGGAGCATGAGTGGAAGCGGATGGTAAAAGAAAATGACGGGGGCTGCGCAGATTTCCTGGCTGACTCCGCATTACCGCAACCTCTGATTCCACGAGATGCCCTTTTCGGGGGTAGAACAAATGCCATTTGTCTGTACCACAAAACAAGGCCTGGGGAAAAAATACACTACTATGATTTTACCAGCCTATACCCTTTTGTCAATAAAACAAAGGAATATCCAATAGGCCATCCAAAAATCATTTATGACAAATTTGGCCCCCCTACAAAGTACTTTGGTTTTATAAAAGCAAAAGTATATCCCCCACGAAAGCTCTTTTTCCCAGTGTTACCCATACGGTTGGGCGGTAAGCTTATGTTTCCGCTGTGTCACACGTGTGCTGACACACGGCAACAGGAAATGTGTGCCCACACGGATGAGGAGAGAGCTTTTGTGGGGACTTGGTGTACGGTGGAGATGAATTTAGCCATTGCAAAAGGGTATGTGGTTGTTGAAATCTATGAAATCTGGCATTTCGAGCAAAAATCTGATCATCTCTTTTCCGAATACATCAAAATGCACCTCCGTCAAAAACAAGAGGCTTCTGGCTACCCTCGATGGTGCAATGATACTGAAAAACAAAATGTGTACATAGCTGATTTCTTTAGAAAAGAGGGGGTGTGTTTGCGTACAGACCAGATTAATGTAAACCATGCTAAGCGTCAAATAGCAAAACGTTTCTTAAATTCCCTGTGGGGTAAATTTGGTCAAAGAACAAACCTGCCTACCACAAGCATTGTGAAAGAACCTGATGACCTCTTTAAATATCTGTTTTCTCCTGAATTCGAGGTTTCATCATGCGATTTTATTGATGATGAAACAGCCTGTGTGTCTTGGAGGCACTCAAAAGACCAGTGTATATTGTCGGGTAGCACCAACGTTTTCATTGCCTGTTTTACAACGGCTTATGCATGCCTGGAGTTTGTACAACCTTCTAGATAGTTTGCAAGAGCGCTGTCTGTACCATGATACAGATTCTGTGATATTTCTAAGTCGAGAGGGTGATTGGAACCCATCTTTGGGTGATTATTTAGGTGAACTCACAAGCGAGATACCCTCAGATGAACATATCACAGAGTTTGTATCAGCGGGGCCTAAAACATACGGCTACAAGCTGTCAAGCGGGAAGACCTGTATGAAAGTAAAAGGGATTACGTTAAACGTAGAAAACTGCCAGAAAATCAATTTCACTAGTTTGAAAGATCTAGTTTTGGACTACAAGCCTGGGACAGCAGATTTATCCCAGAAAAAGATAGGAGTACAACAACCTGGTATTATAAGAAACAAAAAGGGTTGGACAATAGAGACTGGTGTGATTAAAAAAACACAAAAGGTTGTGTATGACAAAAGGGTGAAGTTGGAGGATGGCTTTAGCACATTACCCTATGGATACTAGCGTGGTGGATGTGCGCTGGTCACATCCTTTTTCTTGTATTTTAGCGGGGCCGTCCAATTCAGGCAAGAGCTTCTTTGTTAAAAAGATGTTAGAACATGCTGGTCGTGTATTGACTGTCATGCCTAACAATATTGTGTGGTGTTACAGTTGCTGGCAACCTCTGTATAAAGAAATGTTAAATAAATATCCTTTTATTACATTTATGGACACTTTGCCTGATACTTTTAATGATGAACGGCTGTTTCCAACCAATAAAGTAAACTTGGTTATTGTTGATGACCTAATGGATTCTGCCTGTAAAAGTGATGAAATAGAGAAAGCCTTTACCAAGTATGTGCATCACAGAAACCTGAGCATCATATATATTGTTCAAAATGTTTTCTGCCAAGGTAAAGCAAGCCGAACTATAACTTTAAATACCAAATACATGGTGCTCTTTAAGAATCCTAGAGATAAGTTACAGATTGCCATTCTAGCCAGGCAGATGTACCCTGGAAAATCAAAATTCTTTTTAGAAGTCTTTGAAGATGCAACCAGAAAGCCGTTTGGGTATCTCGTCGTGGATTTAAATAACACAACGCCTGAGGCTTACAGACTGAGGACGGATATCTTCCCGCCAGATTGGACCCCGGTATACTGTGAAAAACCACAAATCTCACATAAAAAGAAATGAATATGTAACCGGCCCTTCATACATGCCTGTGTGTCTCAGACAACATGTCTCGCCGTGTAAAGAGAAACCTGCCCCTTTTAAAACTTTTGGTTCAAGCCTCTCCGCAGCACAGAAGAGCCATCCTGAATACAGCTTCTAATGATTTGGTAGCAGCTATAGTTGAAATCGCTCTCAACACCCTAAAAGGTAACATTCCTCTTTCACAACAACAGATAAAGGTTTTAAAAGGGAAGCGTCATGCCATAAAGAGTCTGTGCGATAAAAGACTACCCATTAAAAAAAGAAGCAATTGGTGAGACAGTCGGGTGGCTTTATCGGGCCCCTGTTAAGTTTTGCATTACCGTTGATAACGGGGCTTCTGACAAACCTCTAATGCATCACGCTGAAAAAATGTACATAGTCCCTAGTCAACAACTTGAGCGCTTGAGAAACCCGCCAGATCGGGATGAAAATATTAGAACCACGACCATCCATAAGTTAGATGAAGAAATGAAAAACATCCTGCAAAGCGTCGGTATGTCTGAACACGAAAAGGCTAAATGTTACTCAGAAGTGCTACAGCGCTATCTCGTGCTTAACAGAGAGAGGGATATGGAAAAAGAAAAAATAAACTTGTATCTACAGCCACAAGATGAGACATCAACGGCAGCATCTCTAGAAAATATTATACCTCCAGATCCTGTAATACAAGAAGTGTTAAACAGCATCAATATGTGCTATAGGAAAAATGCTGAGTTGCTGCTTAATAAACTGTTAAAAAACAAGAATGTGGCATCCTGGGAGGGAAATGGAACATTTGTATACCGGGGAAACCCCGTCAATGGCTCTAACCTACTCGACCTCGTTCGTGGGGCTACGCAGCCACAAGCTCTTTCACAACGAAGAATACCCAGGGGCTGGGAGGAGTTCATGCAAACCCTAGCCGAATTAAATATGCCCTCTACGGTAATGGGTAATGCAGCCAATAGAGATGTACTGGCACGCCTCAAAGAGAACCCATCTGTGAAGGCTACTAAAATGTACACGGGTCCGATAAAGAGCAAAGAGCTACTCCCTCACAAAAAACGTAAATTATCCCACAGATACCGGTGGCTGAGTGTGTAAAAAATGTATTTCAATAAAATGTTTAAAAACAAAAATAAAAGACTAGACAGTGGTTTCTTTTCAAAAAACCTCCTTAGAGGGGTTACTTTTTATTTAGAAGCATCAAAACATTCACGATAGGAAACACACACTTGCTGATTATGGAACGGATTTCTAAAAGATCTACACAAAGTTTGTTTGTTGCGTTTTACAAAATGTAACACCATATCATCATTTTGCATTAAATCTTCAGAATACATTTCTAAAATATTTTCAAAAGGCACCCCTTTACAGCGGTGGTGCAAGAAAAATACACAGTGATATCCACAAGCCGTAGACATTGGGTGCTGTAATTGTCTGTTGTGGTATAAAACAGTTTTACAATGCTTGTTGAAAAAGCTCATAATGCTGTTAGGAAAGAATAAGCTATCAGGGGGTTGTCCATAAGAATCAAAAAATTCCCCTGTTCCATCTCCACATATATAGATGGCTAACCAGTGTTCTCCAGGTAGGTTATGAGGGTGTGTATTTACCACCAAACACACTGGCTTCCTTGATATTTGTACATCCGCTAACCAGTCGCTGGGTAGCACATCTAAAAAGAAATCTGCAACACAGGGGTCCTTCTTTAAAATACGGAAGATCTGCAGGGTGTTCATTTTCACGAATGATCAAAAAGAACATTCCTTCTATGATTAATTTCTATCACATTGTCAAAAACCCCATAAACAATCATGTTAACTGTATGGGGTAAGGCGCTGGCAAAACGTATTTCAGCCCGCAGGTTACCAGTTTTAATCAGCGAGTAATGGTCTGCACACTCCTGATCCGGTGAAAGGTCAAACGCCAACAGGGTATAACCTTTGTAAAACTCCTGACGGTCAATCAGCAATGCTGTATCTTTCAGATGTTTTACTCTTGCTTGTATCAGTTGCATATATTCTCTTACACAACATCCGTTTTGAAAGTCAGGTTGAAGAGGTTTCCCGGGTACTTGTTCACCATCCACATATAGAGCGGCAAAATTAATATCATAATGTTTAAAATTGAAGGGGTTTTTAGCATAATTACCGCTGAAAGCATCATTATCCACAAATCCCAGCACAATGAGTTTTGGTAGCTGCCCCAAAAAGAGATTTTCCTGGTTAGTCACACGGGCACCGGCGGGTATGCTAAACACCTTCAGCCCCACACGGTCAATAGCATACTTGACATTAGCTTTCAGCAGAGCTTCCGCATGTCCCAGGCGCACTCCGGGGGAAACTTTAACTCTCTTTACAAAGAGCGCAGCGTTTAGGATAAGGATTTTATAACTTTCTTCGGCATCACTGCTCATTAAACAGAAAGAGTTTTTGTTGCGGGTCAATTTGATTTTGAGATCCACACCATTAATCAATAGCTTTTCTTGAAAAAATAGATCGCTATGTAATTGCCCCAATAGCTCTACCTTGTGGCTAGAGACCATAAATTGAGCCCTTTCAGTAAAGCCGACATTGCGAGATCCTATCTCTCTCACCTCATGCTGCCCGGCTGTGTCTTTATAAAACAGTCCACTTGTAAACTGTGATTTGAGGGATCCTTCGCCATAATTGAGAAGCAGCTCTATGAGGGCTCTGTAGGGATAGCAGTTGTTGCTCTGGCTAATGAGTTGGTCACCCAGGGTAACATCCAGCTGGCTAAACAGAGCTGCAATTGGGTAGTTCACCAGCGCTACTTTGGCTGCCGGTCGATGTTCGAGCCATCTTCTGCCACAATTTACAGGTCAGGTGCAAAAGTGTACTATTTAAATCAATGTAGTCTTCACCATGACCTGCGATATAGAAGTCCAAAGGGGCTGTTTCCGACAAAGCCGATAATGGCGGAATTTCCACATAAATACTTTTTTCGATACTTGTTTGGGTCGGTGCTAGTTGAAACAGGTCCAGTTCCGATTTAACACACTCTTCAGAGCCGTGGTGTACAAAAGCCATGGTGCTTTTTAGAATATATCTCACTGCCTAGAGCTAGCGCTTCTCTTCTTAGACCGGCGGTTAAGCTTCTGAGACCTGCCACCCACGGGTTTCTTTCTTTTAAAAGGTTTGGGCGGTCCTTGTGGTAACTCCCGAGACTCGGTTCTCTTTCTTTTAACAGCTCTTCTAATCACAGCCAGTCCTGATCCTGCCTGTTCTGTAGCCTGGTTCATTTTATTTAGAACGGCCGTTGTGACATGCTCATGACATCCTTGCTATGTTTTTTGCGGCGCCTTTCACGTGTGGTTTAATAATTTCAAAACCCCTTCTCAAAAACGGCATAGCTTTTCTAAAGAGGCTGTGAAAAACACCACCTACACCGGCCCCATACATGACCGGTACTCCATGATATCCTGAAAGCCCATAGCCGGCTTGTGTTGTATAATAATGTCTGTATGCTTTGGGGTCTCCATAGTCTTTAGCCACAACCATTTTAAAAAACAGTCACCCTCCGGGGTCCGCAGATGAAGCTTAAGGATCACCTTCCCGTAACGAAATGAGACGTACTTGTCCTGATCCGTCTTTATTTCCAAATGTGATGGTATCAATATGCTGTTTGTTCACAGGGACATAGTGCGGCTTATCATAAGTTAACGTGATAAACTCATCCCTAACCCCTTTATTTTGAACACAGCGCAGCAGTGGCACAAAATGGTCACCTACTAACTGGTGCTCTACAATATCTGTGTACAGGTAGAGGGTATTAAAACCGGCCGTGATATCCGTTGGAAAATGGGAACGTTGTGTATTAACGTATGCTTCTATTCCCAAAATGGTTTGCCAAATCACCATACGCATAAATAGTAGACCTATCTTCCGATTTTATCCGGATTCTTCGCGCATGGGGGTTCATAAATGATTAGGTGGTGCCGCCGATTTATAGATGTTGCTAATGTCCTGATTCATGGATTCCACTAAAACGCTGCATGGTCGCGTAATGTCCTTTCCTGACTATAAGTTGCTGTATATTTCCTGCTGCGGAGCGACACATACTTATGGTCTTCCTTAATATTCTCCCAGGTGTTGGGGTATTGTATTTCCACGAGCCCCACTTTCCCACTGTCCTTGTAAGTCCAAAGGCCTTGCTAGTTGTTATGGTAAAATTAGAGCTGGTATTTTGGGAAAACACATCTGCTGAGGCATTGCTAGGCAGGGTGATATAAAAGCCACCATCATTCATTTTCAATTTTATTTTATGCTGCTATCAAAAGAACGAAAGAAATCAGATGTCTTGAATCTCTGATGCTTTAACCCAACTGTTAAATTTAACAGGCCATCCCCTCCATTTCACGAGGTAGAATCTGTTCCTGCCACATCCTTTTACCTTTAGAACCTTTTCGATTCGGTATATTCTGTCCTGTTGCTGCGTGACTTTTAGCAATTCTTCAGGATAAAAAGAACCTTGTATGGCTTCACCGTCATAATCCTGTATCTTGTATGTTGCTTTCTGGCCCCTGTTTAAAATGTCCCTTATTATAAATACCTCGTCAGTCCACGTTTGCTCGTAACCTTTTTCAAATTTTCCTTTAGTTTTTGAAAGTCTTACATGATCTCCTTTCTTTAAGTGATTATCGTTATGATTACGCTTGATGCTATCACCGTAGACTCTTTTTCATATCTGAAGAGAATTTGTGTGTGTCACTTATACATGCCTCGTCTTTATTGTTCTGTGAAAACTATGATTATAACTGTGCACAAAAGACTGCAATACGTCTTGGTACCTACAGGTGTTGTGTGTAGTAAAATACCGCCACATTGTGGATTTCAAAGTACTGTTAAACCTTTCTACCACCGCTGCTTTAACATCGTTATTGGTTACAATATGATGAACCCCTCTTTGTTTTAATAAATTCTTAAGGGACCCATTTTAAAATTCTTGACCCTTGTCTGTCAGAATTTTTTCAGGTATACGACCTAGATAAATATTTTTTCAAAGGCTTTAGCAACTTCATGACCGTTTTTCGATTTTAAACTTGCAACCCATGCATATTTTGACAGGATGTCTACCACTGTTAATATGTATTTATAGCCATTGTTTATAATGGGACAAGGCTGCCATATCAACTAAATCAGCCTGCCATTGCGCATCCACATCTGACACGATCGTCTTGTTTCTTTTAAAACGGACCCTAGCAGGTCTGTGTAAAGTAATAAGCATCTTGTCCGGTAGCCCATCTAACTACATCATTTCTGTTGACTGTTTTATCCTGCTTTTTAGCAGCTTGAAGTAGAGGATTTATGCCCCCAAAGCTTCCTGCTGCTTTGGGGTTTATAGTAAATGCTCTTCAATATGTTTCCTTCATGATTGCCGTGCTTTGACTGTTCTTTTTATTTTGCCAACATCTTCAGAATGGTTTTAGTCCTAATGTTGTGTGCCCTGCTGAAATTCTGCTTGTTGTTCCAAAAAGAGCCATTTTTTCCTTTCTGAAACTCTGTGTTAAAAATGTTCCCCTTACAGCAGGAGCATGCTCAGAACAGACCTCTTGTTTCAACCAATCACGTGTTACCACACCCTAGAGAGACATGTCCGGGCTTGTCTCTCTGTATTGGTTTTTTTCAAAGCCACTAAAAAATAGCTGTATTTGGATTTGAACTCGGCGCTCTCAAAAAAAATAGCTGTATTAGGGGGATTTGAACTCAGTTCTCTCTGTATTTCAGTCTTAACTCTACAGGTCTGTCAGAATACTTCTAACAGTGAGGTCTTAAAAGTAAAATTCTATCACATGGACCGCACTATTTCTCTAACAATTGCATTTGTAATTGCATTTGTAAAGAAAATTGTGTCTCTCTGTGCCGTGAATCTTTTTGTGATAAATAAGAACTGGTGCAGTAGGAGAGAGAGAAGAGCATTTTATTTTTCCAGGGTTCCTGCTTTGTTTTTTTTGCAGGTGTAAACATTAACCAGAAGCAAAAAACACATTTCCGGAGTCAGTCACACTGCTCCCCGCTGATGTCAGCACAAAGGGACAGTCCATTTCCGATGATGTAGGCAGGGGCGTGGTTGAGGGGCACTAAAAGTGTTGATCCCTCTAACAAAGATGTGCTAATTGCATTTTGGAAAGAAAAAAGATTCTAGCTTGCCTGTCTCTCTGTGCTAGGAATCAGTTTTTGTGTGAGAAAGAAACAACTGAGTCTGTGTGGGAGAGAGACAGAGGAGAAAAGGCATTGGTTTTGTTGTTTCGAGTATATGAGCAGAGAGCAAGAGAAACACAATTGCCGTGGGTTCCCGTAGTCAGCCAATACTGTGCCTCATTTCCGGTAGTCCCAGCCATAACATGTTTCCGCTGAGTGTCAGCGGAAAAAACGGGACAGTCCCAAAGCGCTCTTCTGATGAACGCCCTGTTTCCGGTGATGGTCATTTTTTCCTAACGATGATAGCATCATGGGGGCCGTGGAGGAGGGTGGGAGGCTGTGGGCGTAGACCACAAACCCCGGAAGTGGTGTCGGTGATTGGCTGAATGCCATATTAGTGGGCATGGTGTGGCGGGTGTGACACACCCACCGGAAGTGGTACCTCTGATTGGATGATGTCATCCTTGGGGCGGGGGCAGGGGTGTGTCAAGTGGGGTGGCGGTGGCTCACACCTGGTGGCGGGACTGGGCTGGGGCTAACTCAACCATTCACATTCTATGTGAGGGTGGCGTGGCCTAAGGCTGTGACATCCACCGGACGTGTGGCGCTGATTTGGTACATGTCAACATTTTGGGGGCGGGAGTGGGCCGGGCTGGGCCGGGGCTGGCGGGGCTCAACTCAACCATTCACTTCTATTTGGGTAGGGGGCGTGGCCTAAGGCGGGACATACACCGGAAGTGAGGCGCTGATTGGTACCTGTTCCGACATTTTGGGGATGGTCGTGGGCGTGGCTAACTTCAACACTCATTTCACTTCTATGGGAGGGGGCGTGGCCTAAAGGCGGGACTAGACCGTGAAGTGAATCGCTGATTGGCTTCCCGCCCATCCTTATCCTCGCTTGTCAATTCAGTTTTGACAAGTTAGTCGGTCCACCCATTATACTACTAGCACATTTTCTGGACGTGTCCTATCTCTGGAACCTGGAAGAATGGTAGATACAGTATAACAGATCAGCCCCACCGTCTGCTGGAAATGCAGATTTAGTCATACAGTCCTTACCCAGGGAGATCAGAGTCTCATAATTCTCTTTCATCACCTCCCAGTAAAGCTCCTTCTGACCTTCATCTAAATACTCCCACTCCTCCTGGGAGAAAGAGACAGTGATGTCCTCAAATGTCACCCGCATCTGAAACACAAACCAGAAACACACTCAGGGAGACGTGGAGGTGCTCAGAGTACATTAGATGTCGGCTGGCTTTATTCTCCTCCCCTAGAAATCCAAGGGAGCTCTGCATTTAAAACTTGTAGGAACAGACCCAGAAGCTATTACCGGTCTCCAGAGCACTGGGGGTGGAAGCACATTGAGTGGATCTGTCTGGCTACGTTTTTATTCTTTTTCTTTTACTTTTACTTGCTTTGAATAGTTTCTAGCTGCCTGTACCTCGTCTGTCTTTTTGGAGTTACTATAATTGCACTGCTTTACTTACTGCCTGTGTTTAACATGGTAACATACTGTAGTATATGATGGCAGATAAAGATCAGTATTTATTTATTTATTCAGTTTTGTATACCACCTTATCCTTCAATCAAAGCGGTCACAACACAATTGGGGGATACCTTTAACACGAGGGGATATGAGACACACACACTAATACGTACAGGGAACATGGGCAATGGAGGGTTAAGTGGCTTGCCCAAGACCACAAGGAGCACCTGTGGGACTAGAAGCCCCAGTCCTTCTGGCCCAAGGTTGCTGTCTTCTAGTGGGATTTGAACCCCTGACCTTCTGGCCTGAAGTACCTTGCCCCAACCACTAGGCCACTCCTCCACTAGTCTGCCCAGCAAGGTGGCAAGAGTCGGTGCACATGCCGCTCCGTGCAGGTCACACCTCCGCATGCCTTGGGTTTAGAGGTGTACTAACTGCTCTGTGTAAGTCACCCCTATTTTTTGAGATATAAGAGATAGTTATGTTTATTTTTATTTTATCCTGTTGCTTTACAGGGATCCACTGTTTCTGTCCCATGCTATTTGGATTTTGTCACTGTATTTGCCCCCATCACTTCCATCGGGAGAGCATTTCAAGCATCCACTATGTAGATTTCTTTAGTCGTTTAGAAAATAGTGGATGCAATATAGGAATTACCTTGCTTTAATTAAAAAAAAGAGTTAAAATGTTCAGCCTGTTCTTTAAAACAATATGTTTGGCCTGTATTGCAGAGACAAGTCCGTGCTCTGGTAGATAACAGCTGCCCTGCAAGGTCTCTGGCTTAGAAAGTCAAACTCATAGCTTACTGCCACTTATTTTTCACCCTCCCTCCCCAGGGCTGGATGTTCTTAGTCAGCCCAAGACACACATTCGCTTTCATATCTTTAGTAGAAAGCACTTCTATGTTGCTTTTTCATCTACCAACTGCCCCACACACTACTACATAATAACATAAGTTATGCCATACTGGGTCAGACCAAGGTCCATCAAGCCCAGTTTCCTGTTTCCAGCAGTGGCCAATCTAGATCATATGTACCTAGCAATTTCCCCAAAAGACACAGTGCAATAACTGTGGTGCTTCAATCCTCAGGAAAACAATTTGGAGCCTTTGAGCTTGTCCTACCCATCTTAAGCTATCTACTATGGAAAAATAATTGATTCAATTGAGGGAAGACTTAGCTGCAATAAAACAAACCTCCCCCATGATACAGCTTGCAAACAATCCATGCAACTCCCTCAAAAAATCCAGCAATGCAAGAATAAATGGATGACAGGGTTCTGGCCGGTTATGACGCATTACCCGGAGACACCAACTCCACCTCGAGATACCCTTGCAGAATACCTTCTCTACCTTGGTAAATAAGGATTCTCCATTAATGTAAACTGAGGTGGCCTTAAACAAGAAAGTCAACATCGATTACAGATATGTAAACCATATAGACAAAAAGAGGGGCTTACCTCAATGATCATCTCTATCAGCCCTTTTATTTAACATTTATCTCCAGCCAATCTGTAGTAACTTCCATAAGTTTAAAGTGGAGTATCACATCTATGTGGACAATATATCATTATATCTCCCATTTCTAATCATCTCTCCAGTCCAGTCCCTTCTTCTGGGTTGTGCTCCTCTTCCAGCAGCTTGGAGAAAGGCTTTCGGGAAAGAGGCTTAGAGACTTAGTTTAGAAGGGGTTTATTTTTTCTTTCTTTGTTTTTCCTTAATCCCATTTACTTTCTTTTGTTTGCTGCCAGCTTTAGAGAGGTGTTTTTCCTGCCCTGCACCCCACCCACCTCTTCCTCATTAGCTGAAGACTGGGGTTGGAGGAGGCTTATCGCGGCTTGGATCAATGAGGTTTTAAAATAAATAAATAAATAATATATACATATTGGACAGAGTGACTGGCAAAGATTTTGAGGCTGCTGGACCCTCCGATTGAAGTAACGGGCCTTTGCGCTGCCTCCCGCCTCAATGCCAAGCCCTAGAGAGGCGGCTGATCACGAGGGCGGGAGGACAGACACGCGATTCCCGGCAGGAAGGAGCATCGGCGGTGAATCCACATGCTGCAAGGTTAAGAGGCAGCAGAGGAAAAAGGACAAAGCCGCAAGGCCCCCGAGTGAGTCCCGC